>PVJX010009529.1:0-60667 GCA_004027295.1 Dolichotis patagonum
CGCCATCTTGCGCGCATGCCCATTAGGACTGGCTCCCAACAGCTTTCTATTATGTAGTTGACTGTCCTCATCACTGGAGGAGCTCGAGACCTCCATGTCACTCAGAATGGCTGTGGTACTTTTCAGGGTAACCCTGGTCCTTATTTGGAGCGTGACTTCTCGGCTCCAGTGTAGAACACTCAACCTACTGACACAGCTCCTTCACCCCACTGGCATACACTTTCTGGCTTCCACTACTGACCTTTGTACCTTCCCAGCAGATCCATAAAGCAAACTGGCATGAGTCCTTGTCGTGGGCTCCAGTCGTAGACCTCCAGTTGGACTCATGGGAGGCATTGTCATGGGCTCTAGGTCTTTAGCTGGACTCATATAGGACATTGTTGTGGGATCCTTGCCCTTGGCTAAATACTCTGTGTCTTTAGTGTTGTGGATAGATTTCCTTCACTTTCTTGTGTTAACTCTGGGTGACCATCATAAAATAATATTATAAATTCTGTGTCCTGATTGTAGTTATTCTCCTCACAACCCCTGACTACAACAGACACCAATTTATAGTAAGAAAGTTCAACAGGATTTGTGAAACATGTTCTAATTTGAAGTCATGTCCTTTCTGAATAGGTAAGAGTATCCATGAAGTCATGCATGAAAAAAGAATGAACTTCAAGAGTGTAAAGTAAATGTGAGGCTTAGAAGCCACTCAGGAGCTAGACAAAGGAATATTCAGATATTTACCTCCTAGTGGCCTGTCGAATAATGGGAGATATTGTATTTGGTGCACAGGGAAGTCTCATTTGGTGCTTGTTCAGGGATTTGGGTTACATTTTCCTCTGTGAAAGACTGTGCCTTGCTCTAATGTCTAAAGAAGATGTATCGATTCCTTTACTAAAAGCCAGTTCCCTACCAAGAACCCCTTGTTCAGTAGCTTTCTATTTTGGGATCTTCTGTCTTCCAAATAAAACATAACACTAAATCTTGTACTTTTCATGAAGAACCACCTCATTTCCACAAACTCATCATTGTTGTCACCTATTTTGCTTAACTAAGTAATTTATTGATATAAACAGGATTTTTGGCCCAGCAGAACCCATAGCAGATGGCATCTAAAACCAAAGACAGTCATTAACTTGTCCCATGGAAGGGGTAATTCCACATGTTTAGAAACAAGTGTGTCTATAAGATGGTTCTTTATAAATGTCACAGAAATGCCTTCGAGCCTAACATTGCCCTATCAATCAATTCCAGTGCCACACATTCTAGATCCAGTCACTTCTGAAAAAGCCCCACCTATAACTCCATGAGGCTTTGTGGCAACATCTGGACACAGCCATACCAATATAATGTTCCAACTATAATATTATAAATATAGTGTTCCATCTATAAAATTATGTATCTATAGTAATTGATATGTAATGTAGTATAGAATAAAATACTTAAGTATAATATAGATAGTTTTGTAAACCTGAAGACAGACCATAAAAAACCAAGTATTAAAGAGAGTTTTGGTTATTTGCGATATATTTGAATACTTAGATTCCTCAGTATAATGAACATGATTTTTCACCATGTTTTTTTAATTTCAATCTGTAAAGTTCTATATTTGATTGTCTAAAAGGTTCTGTGAATATTAACCGTAGTTGGGTAATGCCAGGCTAATATTTGTATAAATAAATATTCTAAATTAAGAAAAATATTAACCCTAGGGCAAACCTTATTATGAAAAATACTGTGTTGTTATAAATTATGTTTGATTTCGTTATTTTGTGTGAGTGCTAACCTATGACAGTAACATTTTCTTTAACTGTTAAATACATAGAATTTGAGGATTTGTTCCCTAAAAATACCCTCCAGGAAATATTTAGCAATTAGCTGTCTGAAGGCAATATATTGTTTCAGCTCTTTGAATATTTTATGTTGATTTTTTATGTGTGTAGGATGAGAAATAGTGGAGAAAAGTTTCAATCTCCTGAATATGCATACCCACCTTACAACACCATTTATTGAAGAGTCTCTTCTTTCTACAGTTTACACTTTTTGTGCCTTTGAGAATCAGTTGGATGAGGATCTGTGGATTTCTTTCTGGGCTCTCTATTCTATTCCATTTGTCTATGTGTTCATCTCATGCCAGTAGTATGTTATTTTGGCTACTGTAGCACTACAGTATGTTCTTAGATCCAGTATTCTGATGTCGCCAGCTTCTTTTTACCCAAAATGCTGCTGCCATTTGGGATCCTTTATGACTCTCTACGAAGATTAGAATTATTTGTTCTGGTTCTGTGCAGAGTATCATTGGTATTTCAATGGGACTTGCACTGAGTTTATAAATCATTTTATGTAATATGAGCATTAACTGATTCTCTCAATACATGATCATTGAATATGGGAAATCTAAGTTTTCCATTAGTCCTCTTCAGTGTATTTCACCCATGTTTTAAATTTTCAATGTAAAAATCTTCCACTTCCTAGGTTAAATTTACTCATGCTTTTAATTGGTAACTACTGCAAATGGGATTTTGTTCGTAATTCTTTCTCAATGTGTTTATTATTCATATGCAGAAGACTCTTTGCCACTGAGCTACATCCCTGGCCCTGTTATTCAAAGCACAAATGCTACTGATACCACTGCATAGAGTTGGTATTTTACAACTTTTAATAATACATTTATTCTAATAGTCTTTTGGTGGAATCTTTAGGTTCTCTATACATAGAATTATCTGCAAAAAGGGATAATTTGATTTCCTTTCTTCCTATTAACTTGATTTTCATTTTTGTCTCTTAATTACTCTAGCTAAGATATCCAGTGATAGATTGAATTTAAGTAGTACAAGTAAATATCTTTATCCTGATCTCAGATAAAATGGTTTCAGCTTTCCCACAGTTGGTATGATGTTGGATATGAACTTTGTTATGTTGTCGTATTTTGTTTCTACACAAAATGTGTTCAGAGTTTTAACACCTGGAGGTGTTTGACCTTATCAAAAACTATGAAACTACTAGAAGAAAACATAGAGAAAATATTTGCTGGTATAAGTAATGGTTACTTAAATAAGATCCCAAGAGCACAGGCAACAGAAGCAGAAAAAAAATACAAATAGTATTGTATCAAATGAATGAGCTTCAACTTAGCAAAGAGAATAATCAATAGGAAACAGAGATAACATACAGAATGGAAGAATATATTCAACAACTTTCATCTGATAAAATGGTAACACATGGTACATAAGGAACTAAAGATATGTAATGACATAGACAAAAACCACAAGTAATCCAACTTAAAAATAAGAAAATGATCTGAACAGACATTTCTCAAAAGAAAGAGTAGAAATGTCCAACAGATATATGAAAAGGTGTTCAACATTGTTAGCTATCAGATAAATACAAATCATCTTGCCCTAGTCAAAGAGCTCCCAGCAAGCAGACAAAAGAAAAAAAAAAGCTTTGTGAGGATGTGGCAAAAAGAGAACCTCTATAAATTCATGACAGGAATGTAAATTTGCATAACCATTATGGAGCAGAGTACAGACACTCCTCAAAAACTGATAACGGACCTACCATCTGATCCAAGCATCCTACTTTTGGGTTTATATCCAAAATTTAAAAATAAAACCAGCATTTTAAAGAAACATCATATTGTATTCTTGTTTTTATTATTACAATATTAAGATTGGCTAATATAGAGAATCAATCTAGATGTTCATCAATGATGAAATGATGGGTGCATAAGGAGAATGTGTATATGTATTTGTATGTATATATATATATATGTATATATATATACATACATACACAAACATACACACAATAGTATATCACCCAGCCATAGAAAATGAAATTCTGTTTGTTAACATAATGTCCTTCACTTTCATCTATTATAAGTAAAAAAGTGGGTGCAGAAGACAAACTGTATGTTCTCTTCTATATGTAGAAGCTAAAAGTTGACATTAATTTAGAATTGCGATTAATTGAAGCTAGAAATGGTAGGGAGGAAAGAGAAGGAGGTTGGATAATGAATCACTGTTAGGTAGAAGAAATGCATTATACAGTGTTCTACAACAGAGTGAGTTGAATACAGTTCATAATAACCTATTATATGTTTCATTAATAACTAAAAGAAAGAAGCCCAAGTGTTCCAAAGACAAAGTAATACCTATCATGTTTTGATCATTACACACTGTACATGTATTGAATTATCACATGGCACTCAATAAGCATACACACTTTTAAATATAATAGAAAAACACATATTGTTGTGTGATTCTGGTATCTTCTGACTACTACACATCATGGCTACTAATGGAGTCACCTTAAGAGTCAAAATTAACTTAATTTTCCTAGACTAACTTGTCAGGGCCAGAGTTCCAGTACAGTACTCTGGTGTGGAGTCCATTCTTCACTTTTGAAAACAGGCTGCCCAAATAAAGACAAGTGAAAAGAATGTATAAAAACCAATGTATGTATTCTTGCATGTTCTCAGATACCCTCTTAGGTCAAGCTTTCCAGTGTTATCTATTCTAATCTTATTAATGTAAGAAAGTACTTAAAACTGTGCAGGTTTCTAGTAACCAAAGTTTTTTTTTCCTAGCTAGGAAATGGGGCGAAGTTCAAGTTCAAGAGACTGGCAGGTTTGGAGTGAATGAGAAACGGTTCCTTGTGGGCAGTAATTTCTGTGTGGAGCCCATCGCTAACTCCATAGGTACAGGGTAGTGAGTGGAGCCCACTCTGGTGACTTCACCAGGCATTGCCCAGTGGCGACTCTGCAATGCTCAGCCTCACAGTGAGCTGACACGTGGTTCTGACTAGCTCCATCCTCTGGAGTCTTAGTGGTGGCAGCCAACCTCACCATAGCAGGACCACTGCACATTCTAGTACTATGACACTATGCCAGTGCCACCAGGTTTAACCACAGGTGCTCTACAGAGGGGGGCTTACTGTGGCCTTTACTTTGTTCTTGGAACTCAGAAGAGCAGGGGCTTGAAATCGTTTTGCCTCCAAAGTTCTTACGCATCTGTTTGATCACTGGAGTCTTTAAACCAGAAGGACTATGAAAGTACAGTTTACATTCCTAGTCTGGAAGCCTACATAATTAAGGTTATGGCTCTTCTGTTTTAGCTTTTGCAACTTTTACTTTTATAAATACATGTTTACAATCTGTAATGATTATCTGCATCCTTGGGGAGTTGGCATATGCACATAACACATCTTAATTCTTTCTACATCTTCCTCCCTCCTTCTCCACATCTTGGTCCTTTTCCCATTTTCCAATGTGCCTCTTTACTTCCTCAGGGTGATACACTGTGTCAAAAGTTGCTATGACTTTTAAACATCATTTGCATCCGTGTTTTCACTTTTGCTTTGTTAATGAGGTAAAGACATTCCCTAATGGTCAGGTTTTAAAATTTCATCTACTTTGATTAAGAAAATGTTTCAAATTATATTATTATTTATTTTGCAAGTTATATGACACTCAGGGTTCTAACCCCATAACGTCTTTGGGAAAATCTTTGCCTTCTAATACTGTCACATTAGAGTCAGGATGTCAGTGTATTAATTTCCTGAGGGCACAAGCATTCTGTCCAGTGTAGGGACATTGTCTCTAAACTGCAAACATGTTAGTTAGAGTGCAGAAGGTTTATCACAGTGCATAGTAAATGGGGCCAGGAGACATGAGATGCTGGTGCTGGCTGCTGACTTTAGATGATTCACTTAACCTTCGTGGGTTTTGTCAATTTTTTAAATGGCAAAAATGAAGTTAGTCTTTTAATGCCAACAATGAATTTTTCTGGCAATGGTGGCTTCCAGTATGAGTCAGGCTATAAAAGAATGTATAAAGCTGAAAACAGTAATCACAACAAGAACTTCTCTTACCATATTCCCCTCCATTGTTTACTATAGTACAGAGCTCTGGTAGTTAGGAAGAATCAGGGCCATTGTCTAGTTATCAAAATCATGGCAGACAACCAAACAGGATAATTCAATTTTTAAAATCTACTTTAGTATCTATATTATCAAGTTTGGCCATCTGCCTTGATCAGATTAAAATGTCAATTGTTAGATCTCCTTTTGTTACATTGTGTACACACAACTGAAGTGTTTTTCAGAGAATATACAGGCTTGAAAGTTTCCTTCAATGTTTAAACAAAGAGCACCTCTTTGTTTTTAGAATGATATTTTATAATATCTTGCAATTGTCATTGAATTTCTCATAATATATGAAAGACATTTTTGGGCCATGAGTCAGGTTCATCCCAGATATTATTAGTCTACCACGGTCATTTCGTGCTAAGTTTATAGAATATTTTATCATCAGCTCATTGGTTAGAATACAGGATTTGTCATGGTAGGCTGACATCCTACCATAGTCCTGCTCTGGGCCTGGAAGTGTTCTACATTTTTGTGGTTGCTGCTGTTTTGGAAATTTCCCTTGGATTGTGTATTTTGGGTGGGGGTCCTGCCTTTGAAACTATTCTTGACTGTATGAGCATTCAAGGGAAGGCAGATAGGAAATCTTTGCGAGTTCTGCAGTGATTAAGCTCCACATTTCTCCATTGCTTTGATGCTGACATTCCAAGCACACAAACAGTTATGCAAGAATCGATTTTTTGCCATGGATGGGGTGGGGGTTCTGAGAAAGCACCTTGGTCAACAACCAGCTCTGGAGGGGATGTGAAACCCATTATTGATCCAGGGCTGAGAAATCAGTGACTGTTATATTATATAATAATTGATGGAGCCAGCAAATGCCACGGGCAAAGCACAACTTACTGTTTGTTATGCTGGATTGTCTCTTTGGTCCGTGTCAGGCTGCAGTGTTCGGCTCTCATGTTCCCACACCATGTTTATTTATACTATGTGCGGTTAGATTTCATATTTCTCTTGTGATTCCAGCTTGGAAAATGAACACCGGTTTTGTTGAGGTGATATAAAAGAAATAAATTTTTCTAGACACTTGGTCTGAATAGCAAACTCTTGTCATGGGAAAGATGGAATGCCAGGGAAGACAATCAGAAGAGTGAATGAAGAGAGAATCTCCTCTCCTCTGAATCTCTCTGTTAGCCCCCTTTCCTTGTACCCACAACATACTCCACACAGGTAAGGGGCAGCGTGTTGGGAGCCACCAGTGAGGAGAGCTGACTAAACAGCTACTGTCAGTGTGGTCCCGCAGTAAGTGCTGAAGTAAGAGGGGTCTGTGAGTGCAAAGATGCTGGTTTGGAGCCCAGGTGCTGGAGGAAATTCTCCTTGATAGGACTCCACAATGCTTAGCTCTGTTCTAGCTACTGCTTCCTTCCATTTCACTTCCCTTGAAAGCTTTTATACTTGTCAAGATAACACACTGCTTATAGGATGAATGTGCATGCCAAAGTTTGAATTCATCCCCCAAAATACACTTTTGAAATAATTGCAATGTAGGAGTGGTGAGAGGAGGGTTATGAAAGGTGGTTAGGTTGTGAGGTCTCTTCCTTCATGCATGAGTGGGTTGATGCAGTTTGTGGACTGGGTTACTTATTTCAGGAGACTACTAAAAAGAGGTAAGTATCCCCACCCACCTTGTGCTGTCTTGCTTGCTTGTTTGCCATGGGATGTCAGAGCACATAGAACCTTAGAGGATGTGGGTCCCTGAGCCTTGCACTTCCTAGCTTCTGAAACTGTAAGAAATATATCTGTTTTGTTTCTAAATTACCCAGTCTCTGGTATTCTGTTATAGTTGCACAAAATTGACTAAGACAAGATGTCTTCTCTTCTACAGCCATATATCAAGTTTATGAACACAGAATAAATGTGTATTACAGATGAGAAGTATTATGAGAAATCTTACCACTGTTCAGCTATTTCTACTGACATATCTCAGGGCTACGGGGCTAGAGGCGGCTGTGGGCAGTGAATGGTCAGCTGCACTTAGAAACAAACGTTACAGCTCACATCTATCAGGTGTTTCTGTTAACAGATGGCTGGGGAAAATTAACAAATTGCATTTAAGATCTCAATCAACTTGTTTATTTAACTTATAGCTATCAGTTAAATTAGAGAGATAATATACCAAAAAGTATTTTCCCCCAAATTAAAGGACAAATAACTTTGAAGAGAAAGTTATTGAATAATAAAATCAATTTGTAAATTTCTATGCTGAAAGGAAATCAAAATTAGACCTGGGGAAATATTTCTCTTCCTTTGGATAATGGTGCTTATATCAATAATGATGCACCTTTGTGGCAAATAGCACTGAAGGCCTTCGTTCTTATGAAACGCGTATGTAGTGATTCGAACTACGTACTTTGTAATAGTGTACCCGAATATCTTCGACATGACACTTCATAAAGATGGTTTTTTTCAGTGTCAGGTTCAATATTGCAATGCTATGCTGCTGAAGTGAGTACTTGGTATGGAAAACACTTTACAGCTGCTGCGTGTTGCTTCCTTATGGAGGGCCCAGCATCACTGTGTTGATCCCAGAAGAGAAATCGCCTAATTTTAATGAACTCTGTGTGCATATCTGAATATTTTTGAGTTCTTCCAAACATTCTTTCCATTTAGAAACTACAGAGATTTGTCAACTTTTATTATATGCATTTAACTATTTGCTGGGTACCTTTAAAACCCTGAGCATTGTACTTTCTTCAATCTCTTGGTGCTTTGGTTTGTTTCATTATGCTGTCGTAAATCATTAACTAGAGTGGTTATATTGCAACTTTGTACATAGACAGTAATTTAATTTTCTCTTTTAGTTTGATGTTAGAAAACAGTACTCAATGAAATAATGTAAATCACTAAAATTTAATATGTAATAAGCAAAAATAATTTCTTCTCACAGATTGTGTATAAGAAGTTAGTTAAATATGAAGGAAAAGAAAAGTTAAATTCAAGAGTTTGGGTAAGGAAAGCCTCTCAATGCAGCAGACACATATGTTTAGAACCAAAGACTCAAGAAAATATTCTATTATATATTTTTTAAAACTCAAAGTCATACTTAAAGGTGTGAGTTATTTCATTTCTAAGCCATCTTTGCCCTGTAGTTATATTAACTACCCAAATATTAGACATATTAAAGCTAAATTTCATGAAAAAATAATTTTGTTTTTTCTACTTAGATTCTTGAGCATTCCATAAATGTGGGGAGGAGAGGGAGAGAGAAAGATACACATGAAAAAAGTTGGACATTTGGGTATCATGTAGGCTACATCTGGGCCTAAAGATAAATTTCTGAATTTACTGGACATGTTTAAAATGCTCACAGTTGACTCATTATTAAAATTATACCAGCACAAGAAAGAAAGCCTTTTTTTCCACTTTCAAAGCTTTGTCAAATGCAAAAGGTAAAAAATAATCAACATCTTGCAATAGCAATTGGTCAAAGTTATTAATGAGGCTATTCTTTTAGCATAAGCCATCTCAGAAAAAGTAATGAGAGAAAATGTGACAATAAATTGCAGTCTACTTTAGATTGTGTGACATTTTTATTAATAAAAGTCAACTTCAATGGAAGAAATCGACTTTCTGTGCATTGCAAGTGATAATTTCATACTTTGTGCATTATATTCCATCATGTTCTTTATCTTGAGCTAAAGACAAAGCCAGTTTTTGTGGATTCTGAGGGTGCTATGAGTTTGTGGTCTGGTTCTAAGAAAAAAGGAAACCGAAATTACTTTTGAAAATTCTTATAAACTAAACTTGTCAGTTGAGTTTTTCCCAGCATTGTGGAAGGGAGTTCTGTGCTTTGTGAAGGGAACTTCATTGAAACTCCACTTTCATTAACTGCATGATCAATCTGATTCTGTCCTCATTCCTTTACTTAAATAATCAGAAATAAATTATTCATATTTAATATTAACATTACTCAGCCAACCATTTATCAGTTGATTTATTCAGTCTTGTATTCTCTGTATTAGTTAGGGTTACTCTATGTGCTGTTCAAAATATAGTCATTCACTCTTCACGGCTTAGTGCAATAAAAATTTCTTAATGACGCACATGGAAATGTTGCATGTGAGAGCAGTCCCTCCCTGATGACAGCTCCGTGCCATGAAAAGGTCACCACAAATCTCATGACCATTGAGGATCTCTACCTTATTAATAAATTTTTACTTTAAACCAGCTATAAGTCGGATGCTGTAGCGTGTGCTGGTGAAAAAATGAATGTATCTGATGTGAACTCTGTAATAAAAGAAATAATAGTCCCATAAGTGAGCTATGATTGCAGATAGCTCTAATAGTAGGGCAGAAGTACCGTAAGAGAATTAGTACATTGAAAGAGCCATTCTTCCTCTTCCTTCACACTTCTTCCTTAATTTCCAGCATTTTTTGATGCACTTCCTATGGGATGTTAGGAACATTTATATTGAGCTACAGCAAATTACATCAAGTTACAAAGGAACTTCCTGGAACACATTTTCAAAATATGCTTTTTAGAGGAAGCATGCATCTTTTTAATCAAAGATTTTTCATATCCTATTTTACATTTACCAAAGGAAGCAGACCTTTTGACACTTATGTAAAATCAAGGTTCATGAAAGGCCCAAACTAGGCCAGGCCTCCCCTCAGGTCTTGGTTCTCACTATGGTCAGATGCATTGGGAAGCTGGACCTGTAGTCCCACAGATGTCTGCTTTTGGAGCTGGGGAGCGTTTTGGCTAAGGCACAGTTTTTCATATACTTTGGGTTAGCAAATGTACAAATACAGTGTCTTGTTCTTTCTGCCATCACTTTCTGGCGATGTCCTGGTTCTGACTAATCACTGTGGACCTTGAGCACACACTTGAGTAAGAAAGAGTGGGTAAAAGAGGAATGTAGTGAAGGAGAGAGGGGAAAGGCAGTGAGATGATTACCCAATGTGTTGCCATTTGCAGTTTTCAATGGACACACCACATGTAAGTCTTTAAATGGGCACTGGCATAAAAGCATTAAATCTGACTGATGTGGGAGAAGCCAGAGCACCTCATCCATGGAGATGGATCACTGGGCTTTGAGAAAGTCTTAATTATGGACACAGTGTACTAATGGAATAAGAGATGTATTCCTTATGGTTTGTTTTTGGCACAGAGCACGTGATATACAGCAACTAGGTAGATTACCTAGGTCCTGGTTGAATGGACTGTCATGCAGGGAAAGAAACTCCAAACCAAGGATGGAGCTGAGTCAGACTGCTGGTCTCTTGACTAAAACTCCTAACAGGCCTTAAGTAAGAGGGTGAACAAGTAAGGATGAGCCTTGGAACATGAGCTTCTGGAACTAATGAGGGCAAAGCATTTCTAAACAGAAAGCTGAGGTGTCTAAAGTAGATTCTCACCCTAGAATCTAGAGTGGAGTTTGCTATACAGAATAAACCATCAGTGGAGAAAATGAATTGATGGAGAAACATAAACTTTGGAGTCAGAAATGCTAAATTACTTGCTTGAATTTTCCAGGCATTAATTTCCTTCTCTGTAAAATGGAATTAATGATCCCTTTTTGAAGATTAAACCATTAGCTAATATATCTGAAGCTGGTTACTAGTGATGATTCCAAAGTTAGCAGCAGTTGGTTTTTTGTTTTTTTGTTTTGTTTTGTTTTGTTGATAGAGCTGCATACAGTTCTATGAGTTTTCAATTTTCATTTAAAGGAGACTTTTTGACTTCACATAATCAAGTGGAATTAAAGTTCAAAGTGTTTAAGAAATTACTAATGTTTAAATTACTTATTAATGTCATACTGTAAGCAAATGATAAAAGAAAGATTCTGAATCAAAACTGAATGATCACAAAACCAGTTTCTTATGCTTATATCAAGCTGACTCTGAAAATAACAGCCAGGAAGTAAGTTTTAAGGCTGTATGTAGCTCCTACATAATGATTCCTAAAAATTTTAAAATCACAATTGTTAGTGAATAGTTGACTCTCGGATACTATTACCATGTTCTTGAATTTTCTAGAATTTTCCTAAAGCTTGGAATCTTAGATGGCAGATAGCAGAATCGAAAAATTGTCGAGGTAGTGAATTCTGGTGCAGAACTGTGCATGGCGTTTTGGGCAAGTGCTTGGATGTGAGGGAAATGCACAGTTCAGGTAAAGCTGCTTATGGGCCAGCTCGGCATGGTGATGTGAGGCCTTCCAATTAGTTGATGTGGAGGATCTATATAAAGTAAGATTGGATGATAAGGAACCTATATGGGTTTTTCTTCCGTGTCACTTGTGTTTGAAGGTATGTTTAAAATTTCAGAATCTGAGCCAGTTCTACACCTCATAATTCAGATATAGATGTTCACCATTAGTATAAATTCTTCAGAAATATTAAATTAAATTACACTACTCTTATGCAGACTTTCTCTTTCTCTATTTCTACAGAGATTTAACAACTTTTTCTCCTCTTTATCTACAATCAATGTCTTGACTCACTTTCCATTTTTAGGTAGAAGAGACCATCTCCTTGATCCTGAAACTGAGGTATTGACCAGATTTTAAGAGTTTTTCTCACATTTTCCAAACCACCAACATTCAGACAAGCCTCTGGGCTGTGTCCTTATCAGCTACCCTCAGTTATGCCTTGATGTTATGATGAAGTACTACTGTGTCTGTGGTTGTTAGAATGAATTTTAAAGAATCCTAGCATTGCCATAGGATGGCATCAGGCTACAGGTGAGTGAAAAGTCTTCCCCTTGAAACTGTTATAATGTATTCAAATACAGACTTTGAGTTCAAGGTAGATAACAAAATAAGTTCTTGTGCTAGAAATACTATAGACTGAGAGCTGTGTTTAGAAAACTATTTTTCTTATAGGGCCAGGTATTTTAGGCTTTGCAAATCATGTAATCTCAGTGATAGTTCTTTAGTTGTGCGCAGTTATACCATAAAAACAGCCATAGACAGTCTATAAATGAGTGAATGTGGCTATGTTCCAATAAAACTTGGTTTGCAGCAACAGCTGGTAGTCTGTATTTAACTCATCAGCTTTAGTTTGCTGACTCCTGGCTTAAAATCACCAGGAGGTAAACCTTTACGTTCATGCAGTTCAACCTTTCCATTTGAGACCTGGAAGAAAGAAAGTCCACTGAAAAGATAAAATGTTCAGTGTGACTGAGTTGGTGGCATGCCAAAAAAAGAGAATGAAAGCGTACTGTTGAAATTCTGAGGCCTACAAGGTGCCCACTACCCCACTCTTAGATTCACCCTTCTCCAGAAATGCCTTCCCAACTTCTGTGTTGCCAAGTTTGACAAAGAAAGTTATGAAGCCAATATTACTTTTAAAATAATAAGGAATTATAAGTTTGAATCATATTTTTCTTGAAACTTAAAAAAAAAGCACTCTAAACTAGAGAGTCAGACTTCTTCCTTTGAAATGTGAAATCTTACTGAAAAGCTTTCGGACAGATTAATTGAAATCTCTTTCTTCTATATTTCCCACCCATGACCAAATAATATTACATATGATATTTATTTTTAATTAATAACTCATACCCACATCATAATTAGAATAAAGTTACGGATGAACCAGATTGATAGAGACTATAAACATGAGACCGCTGTAGTATTTTTGCCTTTTATTTGTGTCTAATTATAGTTTATACCTTTTGAAGAAATATAGTTTTGATGAAACAACCTAGACAGAGCCAGAATGGCTGATATTTTAAGAAAAATTTTGTAACACCTATGCATTCAGTTCATACAGTATTTTCATTCTTACTAATAAACCAGAGAGACCTGGGTAACTTTCAAATATGTTGCATTGATGAAAGATGCATTTACTTAGACTGTAGATTTGTACTTTATAGGAATTTCAGTAGCATGGGTGTTCCTATTAATCACAAAAGCATAATGAGGTGTTTCTCAGCCTATGGGTGCACAACAAAATGTAAAGTGCATTGTTGGCCATTATCCAGTTTATTTGGCCTATGTAGACAGTCAATCTAGGTAATTGAGGATGTAAATTGAATTTTCTGGCCATAATTATTCCTGTTTGTCTATATACATCCATCAAATTTATCAGCTAATTTCCATATAGCTTCGTTTTTGTGCTCTCCTGACTCAAGTTGGGTAAAAGGGAAAGAGGATTGGCCTGAGAAAAGAACCTTAGGTTTGGTTTTGATTTTGTCATTAAGTTTTGTGTGACCTTTGGGAAAATTGCTTAACACTTCTGGTTCTTTGTTTCTTACTGGGACCTTTTCTCTTACTTCCCCAAATAAGAATCTTGTCATATCTCAGGTTGTCTTCAACGTCAATGATCTACATGCTCTAACTTCCTTTTTAAATTTGTATTCAAAATATTTAATTTAGTTAGATGTTCATAAATGGATCTAATGGTAAATTTTATGCTGTGTGGTTTAACTATTTGTTTTTAAATTAACTTAGAGAACTACAGAGCCTATCTATCACTTCTACTGAGGCTGATTCAATTTCATGACCTTAATAACTAAAATAACTAAAAGCCAATTATCTTAGTCATTGACATAAGTATGTAACATTGACCAATGGATATATTTTATCTACTGCTTGTATTTTGACCATTTTGACTGGACTTGAGCAGGGTCAGGGCTGATGGCCACTCACATGGTGTCCAGGTGCAGAGGCCAGATGAAGGCTTTTATTGAAATTTTTTACTTTTGCAACTCACAACCTGGTAAAAAGCAAACCAATTGATTTTTTTTAGTTGTAAGCTACCATCTTATATTTCTTATCTGAGTCTGAAAAAAAAAATAAAAGGTTATCTAATGAGGTATTCCAAGGTAAACACCAGTATTATAAAAAGGAAATAAAGTAGCCAGAAACTGCATTCCAAGTGGTGCAGTAAATAAAAGTCTAGTTCATGAAAAAAGTGTATGTTCACTGGTCAATGTCTTATAGATGACCTCAGTTTGAAATCTTGAGGAAGCTCTTGCCATGGGATATGAAGGAAAGAATACAGTTTTCTCCTCCCTAATCAATCCTAGCTCCTGCTATTTTTCATTTCCCTTGCTTCTGACCTCACCAACTCTGACTACCTAGTTATTACTCACCCTCTCTTTACTTTCTTTACTCCAGAATCTGACTACCTCGTTCCTGATTGCCTCATCTCTGCTCGTTACTGACTGTCAGTCTCTAAATGAGATTGTTTTATCTGCTTTGCATCTCCTGAGGTTTTCAGTTCTAGCACTGTAAAATTTAGAACACAGTTATCTGTGACTTGGAAATAATTCACTCTTAGAGAAAGTGGAATTTTATCTGTTTGTACCCCTCTGGTCATTCATTTGGCCAAGGGCAATTAGAAGAGAAGGAGAGAAGGCAAAGACAGTGTCAGATGATTCCTGCAGTAGTTTTCAACTGATCAGAAGAATTAAAACCCCCAAGAGAAGTGAGACTATTATTCTGCCTTGCAGTTCTCCTCCATAACTCTGCAGGAGGCTTATAAAAACAAAGACTCCCTATTTTATTCTCAAGTCACACTATACCTCCCATATTCCTGGTTAGTTCATCTGGTATTAAAATGTCTTGACATTATCTTTTATTCTTTCTTTGATGTAAAACCCAGTAGATACATAAAATTCAAAATATATTAGCAAAGAGTTAGCTATATAACAATTGGAAGCCTCCACCTTGCATACTTGTTATTTAGAATATTTTACTATCATTATAATTATAATTACTATACTTATCTGATATCTCAAGTATTAGTATCGATAAAATGTTTAAATACTGTATATGGAAAATATGTAAAACATTTTAGTCAACAGGTATAATCAAGGACTGAAATATTAGAGTTACAGTTAGCAAATATTTCCATGAACTACAGGTTAATTTTTATATGGAAATAACCTGGAATAAATATGCCTCTGGCAAGAATTTAGGGACATAATTTCCTTGGTAATGTTGAAGTGTAGTTATTAAAGTACAGCTTGCTAGCTCCACCTCTCTGTTTTGGATTAAGTAAGAATAAGGTAGGATTAAAGAATTTGCGTTTCTAAGTATTTCTCAAATGCTGCTGCTGCTGTTGATTTGAGTACCACACTGGGAAAACCACTGTTCGATACACATTTTGGTATTTTTTTCTTAGTAGATGCTACTTTAGTATAAGAGTATATTTATAAAGCTATTCACAAATCCCAAATCCCTATGGTAATTTATTTATAGGATCATATTCTTTTTTCTAGTAATGACATTTGTTAAGCTAACTTGCATCAGGTAATAAGATTTCATTAAATTAGTGCAATGAGTGACCTGGCCTACTGATGGGAAGACTTAGCTAATTCTAATTTTTAAACATTCAGTTAAATATTCTACAAGTTTTCTTTTTTTTTTGCCTTTATGGAGGTGAACCTGACAAATAGAAACTTACATATTTACAGCGTATATCATGATGCTTTGATATGCGTGTCCAAAATGATTACCACAATTAAGTTCATTAATATATTCCCCGCCTCATATAGTTTATTTTTTCTGGTATACGAGAGCATTTAAAATTTATTATGTTGGCAAATTTTAAGTATGTAATTTGGTGTCTGCTGACAGGAGTCATTGTAATACATGTTTTCCAGAATTTATTCATCCTAGGGATTGGAACTTTGTTCACATTAACCACCTTTTCCCATTTTCCTTTTCTGTTTTGCCAGCAATTACAATTACCATGAAATCATCTGACTATATTCTTGTTATTTAAAATATTTTTCTACCATTGCAACCACTAACTCTAACTCATAGATATACTAAATGTTAATTTAATTTTCTGCTTCTATGAGTAGAACATTTTTAGATTTCAAGTTAGTCCATATTATCACAAATGACAGTGTTTATTTCTATTTTTAATATGAATACTATTCCATGCATATGCATATGTCGGTACATGTACATATATATATATGCACCTATGTGCACAAATACACACTACATTTTGAATAAAAACCTAAGTCTTCCTGCAACTGACCAGTAATACTAAATTTATAAGGTGACTATGGTGATAAGTAAAATTTTGAAAAGGCAACTTTTATTCAGGTCAACACACAGATCATTTAATAGTTTTCTGTGACCCAGACTGCTCTATTTTCTGCATTTTGAACTTGATTTGTTCCTGTTCATCAATCTTGTTGCCTGGTTACCAGTTAACCAGAAATAATTTGTGCTCAGGTAGTGCCTTTATCCTCAATTTGAGTGGCTGTGGAACACAAGCAAACCAGTTAGAAGTAACTTTCGGGGGCTGAATTAGATCAGAAGTATGTACTGGGCCTGAAATTGTTTAGAGAAATATGACATTGACTTGTACCATATTTCCCAGAAAGAGCAGAAAGCATAAGTGATTAATATATACACTATGGTGTCATTTGTTGCTTGGACAAGCTTTTACATGTCATTGGGATTAAGAACCATTATTTCTTGTCATGTTCTGGCAACATACCAATTTTCATGAAGTTTACTGTAGTGCAGTATAATAAGAGCAGATGTGTAGGCAAACTTGGAGCACTCTTGGGATGAGTGGAGGTTTCAAAAGGCTGCTTGTTCCTTAGGGTAGTGTGAGGTGAAGGACCCAGCGTGCCTCCTGAACTCACAACAGCTGTGCATGTTATGACACAGCTACGTGTCATCCAGCAAAATTGTTGAAGTCCACAATGTCTGGCTTTTTTGTGGCAAAAATAACCTTGATTTTGAAGCTAAGCCTTCCTAATCTAATCATGTAAGTGATTTCTCTTTATCTGTTGCTGTTCCATTTTTAACAAATCTATTAGGACTAGAATAATGAATCATGAGGGTTATTGACAATAACTTTGCCCATAGGGAAGGGGATAGCATGTTAGAAACAGGCTTATTTAAAAGAGAAATTCAATTGATCAACTTAATCAAATGAGAAATTCGGAAAGTTATGCTGCTCAGACTCATGTTTATTGTTAGACTAAAATAGAAAGACAAGATTCTCTGTCTTTTCAATTCCTGAACCATTATTTTTTATCTTGGAATAAATTAATCCAAATGAAAAACAACTTTCCATGCCTACTGAAGATGCTATTGTGATTTAATACTGTATCATCACTTCAGCAGTCTCTTATGAATCTATTTGCTTTAGTGACTTCCATCAGTTCTCTGATATAATTTCTCTACAACCTCATTAGCAAACATATGTTTCTTGAATGGTTCATATCTTAGTCTTAAAATGTATTATACTTTATAGTTTTGGGAGAGAAATTGCTTTGCATTTATATCAAAACCAAGTTCTTGGTTGCAGTAAAAGATTGACCTAGTTACTGAGAACGATGGTGAGGGAATGAGCTAATATGCACATAATTTCTGTATGCATTTTAAATCTCTCACTGAGTCAGTAGCTAAGTGCGTATTCCAAGCTGGGTCTTCTACCTTTACATTTTGGTATTTTATAGTCTATCATACAGATGTTTATCCATAATTTAAGCAACCAATTGGGACATGAAAAAACAAAATAAGTTAAAAAACTAGTGCTAATGAGTCACCAAAGAATAAATAATATACATGGCTATCAACCAACTATATATACATAATGAATACCATGTCAATTTAAGATATCCCATAGGATTAATTTCTGGTCTTTATAGGAGTGTATATTCCTTTCCCTTGAACACTTGGTGGATCTATTTTGCATATTTACTAAAAATTCCACACACTATGATTATATATTTAGTACCTTTTCCGGATCTTTACATATCATGAAGTTCTCAAGGACTTTATCCAAGTACTTCAGCTTACTCATAGCGATCACTTATATGCATTCCACCAAATTCACAATAGGTACTGAAGTATTTAGCAAGTTATTAGTATGTACCAAAAATATAGTATATCTAAGTCACTCTGCACAAAATTGATGATGGGAATTAATATTTATTATTTACACAGGCAAAAACATATACATATTTATTTCTCCTTAATCCTTTGACTGTTTTATAAATATTGTACTTAATCCATCAATAATACAACACACTTTCATTAATCCTAAGAAATAATTAGAAAACATTTATGATAATGATAATATTACTTTGTACAAATATTATACAAACCCATTAAACCCTTAGGGAAAAATCACAGCTGGGAAGAATGTCAGATGCCCTGTTTGCTTTGAAGTAGAGACTAGACTGTTTATTTGATATTCAATGGAAAATTAAAGTAATTAAACAATATTAAAGACAGAGTTTTCCCACTTTCTTCTTAAACCTTATGTAAGATAAGTTGACTTTAACATTGAATCGTACCTTATACATTGTCCAGCTTGTATGTACCACATATTCTAGTGTCATATCTTTTACAAGTTGTGTTCTAGGATATTTAGTTTTTGACAGTTCTCCTTGGGGATGGCTCAGGGTTTCCTGCTGAGCCTCTGTTGCTTACCTTTGTTGCTGGCTCCTGGATGCTGCTGTACTAAACTCCTCATTCCAATGTGTCATAAAAAGTGGTGACCCTGCTTCATATTACACTAGATTTTAAACATGGCTCCAAGTGGTCATTTAGTGACCATGAGGTATAAATGTAGATTAGTATAATGCTGACACTTTAAGCATATTCATACCAAGCCATTCATTTATATACTGTGTCAGTTTTTGCATAGTCAGGAGTATTAAGTAATATTTTTACAACTACTAATAGGATCCAGGAATCTATATTGTGAATGTTTATGGAATGGTAGGTATATTTGTTTCAAAATTGAATTTAATTGATTATCTTTGAGAACGCTTTGAGCTGCTTCACCCTTGAAACTGACAACACGGAAGAGTTATATTATAGATTCTCAGTTTCAAACGTGTACATAAATGGAAAAATGCAACCCATAAATACTTTGTAAGTTAGGTAAATTTTATGGAGGCATTTAACTTCATGATGAGGTTATATATACTAATCTTCCTATTGAAGGTAGTTTTTCCCTTCTGTCTTTAGTCTTTCATCTATCCTTCCTTTCTTCTAGTAGTAATCTCTTTTCTCTTCGCTTATCTCATTTAAGGCACTGTGGCTTAATTTATATTATGTCGACCTATGGTATGTATCTCTTTATACCTTTAGGGGTTGAGCTTGTTTCTTATTTTTGTGTTTAAAAAACCCACCTGTATGCTGAATATTTACTCTACTTAAACTGAAATGTTTAATGGCTGCAAATTAGTAAATATTTCACATCTATTGGTTGCAGGATGCACTTGCCAAGAAAGGTGTTTCCTCCTTTCTCAGAGTGTCCTGTAAATCATTTCATTTCTATGTGCACACTTGTTGGTGTGTGTGGGGGTGGTGAGCAATAGCAAGGCCTGCCACTCACTGGATGAGGAATGTGGTTGGGGTATGAGACCTATCATAGGAGGAACATTTTCTCTGCTGATAGAGTTGGAAAGAGAAATATCATTGTGAGAAAAATGGAGGCAAAAAGCCAGCAACTGAGATGAACCAAAATACGAGAAACAGCAGGTGTAGATTGGTACCTAGAGAAGCATGTGATGGCACTGAGCCTCAGGGAGGAGACACTGTCCTGGGCCTGTGATTTGGGAAAGATTTCCATGCTAAGGGCACAGAGAAGCCTGCTTTGACCTGATGCTCAGAGGGAGTCACGGTGAGACCCTGTGTCTATGGGACATCCACTCAGGGCTTCGGGGGTCTCACTTTATTGCTTTCTAGCCAAGTGGCTCTGTGCTGTGCTCCATGATTGCAGTGGACCTAGCAATCATGTTTTATTAATTAATCCTTACAGCTTTGCTCTAGGCTACATCTGTATCATTAGCCTCATTTCACAGACAAGAAGGCTGATGCATAGTGGCGTTTGTTACCCACATACAAGCAGAAAATTAAGGGACAAGGCAACAGGAGACCCTGAGCTTTGACAGGTATAAAAACATAAAGTTGACTTAGATTTTTCTGCCTTCCTCATGCTCACAATGTGTTTCCCGTTTTCTCCCTCTTTGGACTGTCTACTTGACTACCTCTTCAGACCCAGCGTGATAAGGATAAGTAATGATATTTTTATTAATGTGAAAAAAGGGGAAGAGAAAGAAGAAAGGAGAAGGAGAAGAAGAAGAAACATGTTACAAACCTGTCATGAAAATCCGTTCATCATTTAAGCAATCAAACTGTGGAGTCCTGAGATCAGTATTAGCAACTGATGTCCAAAACTAACCACTCAGACCTGTCACAGGTGACACCATTCCTGTCACTTGGGGACATGCAGGTAATTCTGTACAAAGCAGATGAGGTACCGCATGAGGGAAGAGTCAGTAGCAGGGCTGCCTGGAAGCTCCGTTTATTGGGAATGACTGTGCAGTGACTAATTTCTAGGGGAGAATGCTGAGATTTAAGGAAAATGTAAAAGCAGCAAATAAACTTATCTAAAACTTCCAGTTTATTTTTGAGAGCCTTGACTGTGACAATGTGAATTTTCCTCATTATATGAGCCTACCTAAAATGCCCTTTACTTCATTGGTTAATCTAACCTTACTTTTCCCTGAGAATCTACCTCAGTAAAGCTTCCAAGGATGCACTGATCTTGCGAGTGACCCCCACACTGTTCCATCTGTTCCCACTGTTTCCGCTGCGCTTAGGTAGATATAACGTCTCTTAACTTGGTGTGGGAATCGTGCAACACATTATTTTTATAAATGTTCACATTTTATCTTAAAAAAATTTCCTTTGAGGTAAAATGTACCATCTATTTATCTGTAATCTCAGTGGTATCTAGCACAAGATACTTTCCTCATACTCCTCTTCCTCGGAGGCTTTGAACTGTGCAGATGAGGGGGAAAAGAGACCACCGCCCTCCCCATTGTGTCTGGGCTTTTAATTTTAATGATTCTGTTGGACAAACAAAGGGTAGACTTTGTAGAGGGACATTCTGCAATATTCATCATTTATTTATCTGAAAAAACGAAAGAGCTTTGGATTAATAAAGTTTACAGATAAAAATCAGAGTATTGTGAAAATGTGCCTCCATAGGTTTTACGGGAGTATTTGTCATTCTCTTTAGCACAAGAAAGATGCAACTGCAATGCCTGCCAAGGCCCCTCTGCGGTGCTGTTTCTAACACCTGAAGAAGAGAACTGCCAAGATGACCAGAGGACATGGTGGTGGTCAGATTGCTGTCAGCCTGCCCAAAACCCCTTGAGTTTTTGGCCTCCATCTCGATGTAAAAGAAGCACACAGGGATTTAATTAGGACCAGAAGCCTGGTGCTACTTGGTGCAGTGCATTGAGTCCTTCCCTGTCCCAGAAAGGCCTTGGTCAGTGGGTCAGGGTCAGCTTCCCACGGTACTTTAGATAAAACTCTTCTTTTCTCTGTGTCAAAGTCTACAGTTGCCAGATTTCTAAGCTGACTAAAAGAACAGACAGGTCTTGCATTTTTTTCCCTGCTTAGGAAGTTATTGGCAGTGTTTTTAGTCTGTAAGGTCAGTTTGTGGAAAGAAGTCAGAAAACACTCGGAGTGACTGGCAGCTCGGATCACTACAGTGGCAGTCAGAGAGCCACAGTGTGAATGTTAAAGGATCTGCCTTACTCAGGTGACACTGTTGTGAGCCGACCTGGGGACTGACCTCTGCTTCTAGTTTTATTATGTTGCATGGAGAGTCTCCCTGTTTTAGGGGCAGAGATTCTGACACGTTCATTGTCCTGTTCTCTTTGCCTGACATAGCACCTGGCACAGAGTATATGCCTCCGAGATTCCCTAGCTAATTTAAATAGTCTTCCCAGAGAATGCAAATGACATCAGGAACCTGTAACTTGGCAATGGGAAAATGAAGGTAAGGGTGGGCATCTGAAGTTTACCTTCATCTTGATCTCAGAAACGTTGTCTTGGCATTTGACCTTATTGCATGACTTCCCTTTTAGTGTTTCTACTATGCTTGGCTATTGGTAAAATTCCAGACCATCTGTCCGCCTGAGCCAGTCACAGACAGTGGCCTTGCAGGCTTTTCCTGAGCATAGAGGTCATAGCACAGAAGGAGTAAGGTCAACTATTGCAAGGTGAGCTCTGGGGAACTGTTGGAAAGATACCGGCTTAGGACTCTATAAGCTAGGGAGAGAGAATCTAGACAAAGACATGGAAAATGAGCAACATGAATACAAACATGTACAACTAAAAGTTCATCAGAAAAGGATCCCAATATTTCTGCTCATACTAACGGACTGGTTCCATTTTGTTAGAATCTGTCAGACTCTATACTTGTTTACAGTTTTGGTATTTTATTTTATTAAAAAGAAGCTCAGAATCTGTATTTCTGGCTTTTTAGCCAGAATTACATAACCTAATGGGATCTCAAGGAGTTTTTGTAATGAAACCTCTTTTTAACATTGTTTCAGTAATACCGTCATTTAAAATACCACTGTTAAGGTAGCCCTAATTTCTGTAACTGCAGGTCTGTTTTGTCAGTAAACAAAGCTTTCAATATTATTTACACACATTAAGGTGTGAATGAACTAAAGTGATACTCCCCTTAGGCATATTTTTATCTCCTAAGATGAAACACAACAGTGATTAAACCAAAGCTATAGGCTGCTACAGGTGGAATTCAGAGTGTCAACTGTTGATCAAGGGGAAGATATTTTTATAGCTTGGGTCCTTTTATGATATTCATCAACTCTCCCTCTTCAAATTTATCTTGCTAATACAGGAGAATACTTCAGCCCAACCATACAACAAAAGAGCACACAGTTATGCAAAATTATGTAGGTTAGGATTTTTAAGAAAATCAGTAAATATTAGCTCAATATATACTGGATTCAACAATTACCTTGACTTTTGCTTAAGTCTTGCTTACTTCCTCTGTGCTTCAACTTTCTCATTTCAGTGATAACTGTATAGGTAAAGTGTTGGTCCACATTGTTTTCCTGAACTACATTTCCTCAGTTAAGGTATATCAGTTTTTTATTATGTCATCTACAATATCCGAAATCATAGAAAATTGTTATATTGCCAACTGACATATTTTCAAGGTAATTGACAATTTGTAAATAAGAATTATTCTTTATTAAATTTTTAATATCAACTTTACAAACTGCATTTTGTCCTCTAGATTTTTAGATAGTGTACTACAATTACTGTTTAAATTTTTAATGATTGATGACCATGACTAGCTGCCTAAATAGGAATTGTTTGAGTTACTGTACTAATAACTTCAAGTCTTATCCAGTTACTGAAGCTTGATTATTCCTACTAAACTCTTTCATGGCTTATTGGATGTATTTTAATAATTTTCACTTTTATCTCCTCAGCATTCCTAGCCCCCTTCTTACCATTCTTGTGATACAAATTTTTGTGCATGTTATTGAAAGCTTTCTTACATGGAATTTTTGACGTTGGTTTCCTATCCTTTAACATTTGGGGCTTACATGTGTTCGGGCATGCATACCTGTGTGTGGCTTCATTTCCTATTTGTGGCAGACTTTTGAAAAGGCATGTCTTAAATTGGGTCCTCCTTGCAGCAGAGTTGAAAAAAGAATTTGAACATAATTCATTTGGGAGATAACCTAAGAAGTATGAGTAATGGAGTAAGGAAGCATGGCCAGGAACAGAAACAAAAATTGTGTGCTATGTCCCTTAGTGCTTAGTTCCACTAGGAAATACTGGGACACTGTGAGAAGCCAGTCTTAATGTTCTCTCACCTAAAGGCTACAAAGCTTGGTATGTGTCCTTGTACCCCAATTTCTTTTTATAATTGACTGGAAGCCATTGTCCAGTGTATTAACCCCACGCTCTTCTAGCCTGCCAC
Source organism: Dolichotis patagonum (assembly GCA_004027295.1). NCBI lineage: Eukaryota > Metazoa > Chordata > Mammalia > Rodentia > Caviidae > Dolichotis > Dolichotis patagonum. The sequence goes on from PVJX010009529.1 coordinate 24,615, forward strand.
ATGGAAGCAATGAGAAGACCTCAGAAACAGTGACACAAGCTTGCGGTAGGACATGGCAGACAGTTTCTAAAGTGCTGAGTCCAGGTAAATATCAATAGTTTAATAACATCTTCTGCAAAACTGGTTACCATTTAGGCGTCTCTGCTACAATAGGAGGCCACGATTCTAACATGGGTTAGTGCCTTGTGTGACCACTTTAATAACCACATTTCAGTTTGAATTTTCCCATAGTATCTGAATGATTTATTTGTTTTCTGGTTTCGATGTGGATATGTTGAGTGAGGAGCGTGGTAAATCTGAAGCTTAAAGCAATACTTTATTGAAAGTATTTAAGGTCCTCCGGAGCTCCGCATGGTGTCCTACATGTAGAGGTGCAGTCTGGGTCTTGTTCACATAGGACATGTGAATTGTACATCCCCTGTAGTGTTCTGCTTCTCTCAGCAGTATTTCAGATGTCACTCTGCATACTGTCTGCCTGAGAAGCAGATACTTTGCTTGCACTCTGGCCCATTATGATTGTATGCAGTAACTTTCCACTAAGCCTCTTTACCCTCTACCCTCCAAGTGCATATTATGTGTCTTATGCAGACAAACCATCTTTCCTCATCCACAAGCAGCAGATGTGATTAGAGAGAAATCTAATTTATCTGGAGTACTCTAGAAATGAAAGGAAATTACTTCACAGCAATATTTGCAAAGGCATTTGTCACAGACACCCAGACACTCTAACACTAGTGGATGATGGTTTTGTGATCTCTTCGTGGTTGGTTTTGAAGTGCTTTCTAATGGTCTCTGTGAATTCATCTCTTTTTATGCTCCTGTTTTGTGCTTACATTACAAGACAAATGACTTGGACAGGGGAAGGTTGCTGTGGTATGAAGACTTTTATTTTGTTTATAAAAGTCCTCCGAATCTATGTTATGGAGGTATCTGGAATATTTGTCAGGTTTATGTAATCACGATCATGTTTGGGTAAGATATAAAGAATGTCTTGTTATCTATTGCATATTACAATATGACTTTAGATTTCATATCACCTTTGGATTTTTAATTTGTGTGTTTATTCAGAATTCAAGGCACATTTGATTGCATGTTGTAAGAAGTCTGAGTAGTCTCTGGACATTCAGGCACCCATACCTGTCTTATTTGCTACATACGCCTGTCATTAGTACATTAAGGAGAAAGATAGCATGGAGTATCAAAAAGAAATGGTGTTTATGGGATCTTAGGAATTCTCATACGTGGTTTTACAAGTTGAAAGTGGAGAAAGTAGATTATTTTAGGTTTAAAATGCAAAGCAAACTAGTGGAACCAGAACTAGCACAACAAACAAAAAATCAAAACACCCACACACAAACACAAACACACACACACACACACACACACACACACACTACTTCTATTGAAAGGAAAAACAGTGTTTTAATCCAGGAGCTTGGGGCAAGCAGTATAAAATGAGACTGCCGTCTCTTTTTGAATTCTAATATTCCTGTCACTGTTATTCAAAATGGTCAAAGCAATCTCTGATTCTAACACTGAGGAGAGTTTGTGTACCTAAAACAACACTAGGCAAAACCCTCATTATCTCAGTACAGAGTTCATTGTCGGTACTGACACACTACCTCATTGTTAAATGTAAATACATTGATATTTTGGTTATCTTCATTTCTATTATACCAATTTCTCCCACTTCATTTCTAAGCACAATAAGGCATAGCTTATTAATGTTCATCATAGACCTGCTGTGTGTAGCTTTCCCTAATTAATAGGTAATATAAGCAAATATATTACCCCAACAGAAGCAAAAATACATGTGTTTCAGGGATAATATTATTATAGATACACAAAATTCACAGTACAATGAAGAACCTCTTACCATTTAGAAACATTGAGGGACGGGAAATAAGTGTCAGTAATGGAGATCTCTTTTTACATATCAGACTATAACCTGGCATTATGTATTTCATTTTTACATCTTGCCTTTCTTACAGATGTTTCCCAGAATGTTGTATAAATTGGATATAAGTGAATGCCCATAAAAATAATATCTCCAGGCAATTGCAATGTGACATAAATAGTTTCTGCAGGTTGTGAAGTTTCAGCACACTTGACTTCTCTTTGGCAAACACTTTCTGTAGAACACAGAATACTTACACTGATACATCCAGGGGTGTGGGGACCAAAGGGATGGAGACCTTTGACTTATATTGGATTAATCCATAATAGATTTGGTTGTAGTAATTTTTATTTCAGATAAGATGGGGCAAGTGTAATTTGTGTTGCCTCCTTAACAGTTTCGAAATCTAGCTTTGGGGAAGGAATCAGAAGCAAAAATGAGAATGCTAAATGGACAAGGAATTTCAGTAATATTATTGCCTGACACCAGAAGACAATACATGTGACTATTTTTTCTTGATATCTTGAGATCAATGCATTAGTAGTAGGTTTGAAGTGGGTGTGGTGGTGCTCACTTCTAATTCCTACTATTGGTAGGCTGAGGCAGGAGGATTGCTGGGAGGTCCACTACAACCTGGACACCATATTGTGTCCTTGCCTTAAAAAGTCAAAGAGAAGCAACAATAATAGTGGTAAGACACAATATGTTTAAAATCAGATGTGACAGTGTTTATACCTTTAAACAAAATTTGGCTCTAAATGTAAGACATAACTCATAGAAACAAAAAAATATTTAAAAATCAGTACTTTTACTTTCTACAGAATGGTTCTGTCTCACACTTTGCTTTCAGACTACTGGGTATTGTAGTCAATGAAACTGATAAAAGAAGACAATATTAGGACATGTTTCAAATATTTATTTAATAAGACCATGGTTTTTCAGAGGGCAGGCAGGGAAGACAAAGCTGGGTGTTACAGGTGGGTGTGCTGTCCCAACGAGAATATATGCTAAACCCCCCCCCCTTAGCAGGCTCCCCCAAGCTGCAGATGAAGAACTGGGACCTTACTCACATGCAATTATTAACACTCCCAGTAAATCCTTGAGATCTCCATCCCACTGATGTATGTCACGGCAGAAACAGCTTGGTATATGAAGGGACAAGAAATGCTATGTCTGTCAGTGGAGAGATACTGCCATCTACATTAAATCAGGACAGATGGAGGCACAAAGAGCCTGAGTTCATAATGCCGGGGCTTCCAGCCTAATATTGGTCCAACTGTCGCTTAGATGCCTGCTCCCCACCAGGGAGCTGGTAGAGGACTCTACATCAGAGGGTTGCTGGTGGTCCTATACCAGGCTGGGCATCTGCAAACAGGGGTTTATTTTGTTGTTGTGGTGGTGGTTTATGCCCACTTCTGACATACTTCTGTGACCCTGAGCAAGCGATTTCAAACTCATTCTGTGTATTTTTCTTTTCATTAGGACCACAGATAATAAAATATGTATTCTGTTCTACAAGAACACTAGAAAAATTATATCACCTCATTCTTCCTTAGCGACTGGGGAGTGAAAGTTCATTTGTCTGAGGAAATATATCACTTTCGATACTGCTATTCCTGTACCAGGCTTATATCTATCCTAAAAATAGGATCACTGAGTTTTCAGGAGACTTTGGCCAGCAAATGTGCTTCAATGCCTGTGTTGCGGTGCATGCGAAGTGGCAACTCCTGAGGAAAAAGAGAGCTGTGGGGCTGGAGAGAGGCGACCATCTGTAGCCATTGGGGGTAGTGAGTCTCACCTACTTTGTCTGCAGGAACAAGGCATCCACTTAGTAAGTTAAGTCATCTTCTCTTAACTTAATATAAATCTGACCAAGGTGGAAGATACCACTCAGCTGCTGACCATTTTTCCCGGGAACACAGTGACGTGCTGAAAGGGAAGAGGACGGAGAGAAGCTGTGGGATGGCAAAGCACTGTGTCATTCAGCCTTCCCCTGCAGAGAGAGGGAAACCACAACTTAGGGATTATCAACCGCGTGCTGAGTGCTGAGGAGAACATATGATTTGCAATCAAAATCAGACCGATCAGACAACATGCTGTTCTCAAATATCCAAGGCAGTGTTCAGTTATTTTATTGAAGCTAAATCTGGAAATGTCATGGAAAAAGACAGGCTCCCTCTATGAGAACTGTGGGACTTCTCACTTGAGACTGTGCAAAAAGCAGCAGGAAAATGACCTTTCCCTGCTAGTCTAGCCTGGCCTTCTGGTCTTTCCAGGGCTAAGAACAGGCACACACTTTGCAGATGGTAAAGAGGAGAAACAAGGGATGGAGGTCAGGGTGAGTGTTTTCAAAGGCAAGTGAGACTGTATGGGTGAGCTCTGAAGGTGGAACAGATGCCAGGGTGAACAAAGGCAAAAGACAGGCAGAAGGGGGCAATCGGGGCCACAGACTTGAGAGAGGATGACCCAGGGCGGTGTAGGGAGACTGATGTGGGCTGCGCTCGATGGCATGTGCAAGTGACCCCACGCACAGCCACGGTTGCCCTCCAGTCCTTTCTATGGCTCTGTTAGGGCAGATGCCATTTTCTAGACTTTTTACTACCTTTTATGCTTTTTACTTCAAGTTTTTTTTTTCCCCAGCCAGGTATGAAAGCCCAAGGTGCTTTGGTACTAACTTAAGTGGTTTTGATTTATTGTCTAAAGCCAGGTTTCAAGTTCCAGAGGCATTTGCTCTCTCAGGCATTTACTGTTTGGAATAGTAAGCTCACTGTTTTGTGGAGCTTTTTTTCCCTTTTCTTTTCTTTTTTCTTCCTGGTTCCAAATGAATGACTTTGACCTCTTCCCTGCATTGCTAGAGAATTGGAAAGTATTCCCCGGATGAAATGGGGAAAAAAAAACCCGCAAGGTATTTGGAATAAATGCTGATGAGAGGGAAGGTACAGACCAGCCATTTGCAGAGGAAGAACTGTACAAAGACAGGACAGCCCGATATTTGGGTGAAGTAAAAGCTGGAACCCATCTGTGGGCAAAGATGCAGAGCAGGTGGCAGTCCCACCCCAAGGCGACTGGGAAGCCTTAAGTGCCAGTGGGTACCGTGGATCTGTGAAATACAGTATTGCTCCTTTAACACTATTTCCATTATTACAAGCTTTATCGGGGTTCATTGCTCTTGCTTTTGCATTATGCAGTCCTGGCACTGTGAGGCCTCATGTGGGTCTGCCATTCCTCAGAACTATGGGTAAGAGATTTGCTTTAATCTTATGGAAACCATGAAATGTAAGATTAACCGCATTATCCATTTGCTTGTGCTTCGCAGCAGTTCAGAGCCAAATGTACAGCCCTCTGCTTACACACAGGTAGTAATACTTGATCTATTACCTTTGTCTTGCTCTTACTACTATTTTCATATTTGATCTATTTCCTTTGCCACATGTATATATTTTTAAAATCTGACACACATTTTTGGAATGAAGCAAATACAAATAAATCAATTTATACTACTGAAAATGTGAATTGAGTGAGAGGGATACTTCTTAAGAAAATGTACTTGAGCACTTATCTGTGTGTGTTAAATTGACATATAAAATTTTTAACATTATTTAGATTTAAAGACAACCCTGTTTCAGTCCTACCATATGAGTAGGATGCAATAGTTAGTAACTTTACGGAGCTAAATACTTTAATTTTGTAATTTGATTTCTACTTCATCATACCTTTATGTATTAGATATTTGAAGACAAAATAACTTTAAATAATTGGATTTTATATATAAGGACAAAAATGTACCAAGTGCTGGAGCTAGTCCCAGCAAAAGTGAGTCTTAATAGAGTATTCTATTAATTTTGTGGATTATAGGTCTGAGTTCAAATTACTGCGTCATCATTTACTAATGGTAAAAACCTTATTACAAATGACATAAACCCTCTTGTCTTCTCTTTCCTCAGTCCCTAAAGTGGGAATAATAACAATACTTAATTCAAATAATATTTAAAGTGCTTAGAACACTGTTTGCCATTCAGAAAAATAATAATCCAAAAGTATTAGCTCTTCTTATCGTAAAGAGTATGTCCATAGGATACATAATTAAAATTTTTTTCGCACCAGTAGAGGCATTTCTTTGATATTCAATTAATCACATCCGACAACTCCCTGCCCAGGTGCCCCAGCAGTGACTGCTCCCAGGAGAGCCTGTTGGAAGGCACAGACCAACATTTCAATATAAGGTAGCGCAAGGTCAGTGTGTCCCAGGAGAAGGCCAGCAGCCAAGTGCCCTTGCAGGGGAGCATTTCCAGGGTGAATTCATCACAGCTGGAGTCCAGACCTCAGCATTGCAGGTCCCAGCACTTGGGCTGGTTAATGCCCAGAGCTGATTATTCAGGGGGGATGGCTTGTAAAAACTCACCAAAGACCAAGGCATATAAATTAGAGAGTCACTGTATTAATTTACAATGAAAAATATTACTGTTAACTAGACCAGACATTTGCATCAGTCTGACCAGTGAATTGCTGCCCTGTAGGCAAGCTACCTGGGGAGCCCACATTAACAGAAGGTTGCTTGGTGAGCAGAATGCTTGTTTCAGATGTTTAGTCTCATCAGGTTCTAATGGCAGCATGCATCCATCTCCATCTACCCGCCAGAGCAAGCAGACGAGCAGACTTTCTGAACAGCTCGACTATGCCAGGATGTTCCCGCCTAGGCAGACGCAGAATAGACCTGTGTGACTTTCCTATTTCTACAACACTCCAGCTGACAGATTGCTAGATTGTCAGTCTCTTTCTTTCTGGTTCATTCTCCCAGGAATACTTGCTATGGTCCACAAGCCATCCTATCCTGTCTCTTGATGGTAATGTAGCATGACCTTTGTACATTTAAGACTTTAACTTTTAGAGGGTATCTTGGCTGCTGGTCTTTTTAAATTCTTATGGGTGTTTTATAAACCAGATGTACAGTACACACTCTGTCTGATATCAACCCCGTATCATCTGCCATTAACAATCCATGAATTCCCATCATTCATGTAAATTCCTACTGAATCTCCTGTCACTCTCTACTAAAATCCACTGAGACCCCCACTAGCTATTATAACTGTCAGTGTTAACAAACAATGAGTCTTAAGTAATATGTACTATTAAGAAAAACTTAATACTTTAAGAATAAGGATAAAAGTTATGGAGTTATTTAATTGATAGTATTCCTTGAATCATTACCATCTTAATGTCATAGTTTTGAGATCGCTTCCTGTTGTTTACTACATCTAAAATAAAATCAAATGTCCTAGATATGGGCAAGAAGAGCCTGCCTGAGCCTGTTGGCTATCTCTAAATTAATGTATTTCCATGTAAATCCCTCTCCCATAGACTCCTGGAATATTTTTGGAATATGATGAGCGTACAGACCATGCTGTGCTTTAACTTTGCTATTCCTTTTCCAGAAATGCTTTCCCCTGTGGAGTCAGTATCTGGTTTACTGTTTCCTTTATTGTAATCTGTTCAAAACTGATCTCTTCAGACAAATCTTCTGACCATCCCATCTATAATAGTATTCACTCATACTCCGTCTATTCCTTCCCTGCTTTCCATTCTCTCTTTTTTTTTCTTTTTACTTGCTTCTTATGTATTCTTTGCATTGTCTTTATGAATAGCATATCTCCTGACACAGAGAATTGTTGTTCTATTAACTGACATGAAGCAGGGGCTTAAATAATATTCTAGGAATGATGGGGTGAATTAGGAATGGTTTGGTAATCATTAGACTTTGTTTCTTTCATGTTTTGTCAACCTTCCAAGCTTGCCTAGAACATTGAATAGGTGCTGACTTGTTATTCCCATGATGCATTTTTATGGCTGTATCAAAGGCATGCAGGTCAATTTGGGACCAGCCCAGTCACTCGTTCAAGTATGTGCAGCAAGTCTTACTAGCAAACTGCTTTTTGAGTTCTTTAAAACTTCCTACTGCGTTTCTTTGGCAACTTGCTTACTATATTTCTCCTCTGTTGAATTAATATCTCTTAAACCATACTTCAGTGGTTATCAATTCCCTGCTGTGTTTGTTCCTGTGAATAGTAAAATGATGAGAGGAACTTCAAGAAACCAGCAAACAGTGTCCCTCTTCCAGCAGCCCGTCTCCTGCTCCTGCTCCGGCCTTCCGGCCTTCCAGCTGCTCTCTCCTCACAACTTTTATCACCAGCGCTGTGAGCTCGAAGCTGCAGCTTTAGGAAGACTGTAGCTGCCCGTGAAGTGCCACACTGCACCTGTGTGGGGCCACACCATTGTATTACTTCAAAAACTCGCTTCTCATTTTTTGAATTATTTTAGTACAATTTTCTTTTGTTAATGTTGATAATGGAGAGCATTAATAAGAAAACATGAAACTTTCAGTTTTCTTTGTCCTTTCCTTCCTAAGTTAGTGAGTTAGAAATCTATTGATGTACACAAGCTGTAATGTGTGTATGTGTGTGTGTGTGAGAGAGAGAGAGAGACAGGTTTTTCCTCACATCTGTTTATACTGACTGGTATGATGCTTTTCTATAGAAAGAGCTGAAAGTATGCTCATCCTTCAGACTCACTGTTCTCTGGAATACTGACGTTATACTGTGGGAATATCTTTGAATAGGCTCGCAGGTACTACATAGGTTAGTATACCACACTAAATGTAAAAGGGAGACATTAGGACCTCTAAAAAGGCCATGAACTGAAACAGAAATGTGAACTTTGTTTGACAAAATCACGTGTCTTAATTCACTGGGATCTGAGAGGCAGTGGCTGTCTCTCTCTGCTTTTTCCTCCCTCCTTTTCCTCTCCCTTTCCCAATTTTCCCTTCCTCCTCTCCTCCTAGTTCCTTCTTCCTCTCTTCTTTGTCTAAGTCTTTTTAGCATTTTCTCCTTATAGCACAATCCAGAAAGATGTTCTCGTTGCTTTGTTACATGATATATAAGTTGCTAGATTACTTTGCATTAACACTAGCTCTTATCTGGGAAGTCTTTGCTCTGCTTGGATTACACTCTGTATTTATACACGAAGTTACTTTCTCTCTGGGATTGATTTGAACCAATCCATTCTGTGTATTGCTGCAACTTCCCAACATTTTGTAGGAATGTAAAATTCTTGAAGTTGTGTTTTTGTACATCAAAATAGGGTCTTCCTCCTCAGACCTGTGTGTTGTTTGCAATAGAGGTGCCCTGCATTCTCTAAGTGTCCAGCTAGGTTGTAGCTGGAATCATTTTTGTGCTGGTAGATTTCTCAGGACTCTATTGATGTTCTTGTCTTTCCTTTCTGAATGATGTCTGATATAATGCAAGTTGCCCTTTCAGATAGAATAAGGTGATTACCTGTGAGATATATTTTGAAAAATCACAGGAAAGCTGCCTTTTCTCTAATAATTTCTAACTACCAAAAGGCCTGAGGTTCCATTTCTGGAAGCATTTCTTTTCTAGTAAACTTCATCCACTCTCCACTTGGAAATTATTGACTATTTATGCGCTGCTGCATTAGAGTAAATGACAACATTAGCATCATTTGGAAGGATCTAATCCTTGGTTCTAGGATGTGAAATTATAAGGGAACATTTTCGTCTCAAGATTCAAACATAAATTTTCCTTTTTGTGTTACCTTTATTATTACTCATGAGAATTACACAAAAAAGATAGCAGTACTTTCACAAAATCACCACTTTTTTTCTAATTAAGCAGATGAGATTAAATGAAATATAAAAGAGAGGGGTGATGAGATGATAACATTATAAATTTTATATATGTTGAAACAGCCATGGCAACTGTTATAGTCCTGTCTGTTAATGTTTTCAGGTACTATTGGGAAGGATTTAGCAGTGTTAGTGTCTATATGTTTCCTCAGTTTATGAAGCCCTGGGAAAATGAGGGCATTTTGATCATTCCCCATTTTCAGATCACCAAAATTTGAGTGTATTTACAGTGAGTTACTGTTCATTCTCCAGTGTTGGCAATGGCCTGGCTGGAGTCCTCTACAGATAGGCAAAAAATAAAGATAAAGTAAGTACTTGAGCAATTATTATATATCAAACGACATAGTACATATGTTATGTCATGATATCTCTAGCAGTGTCACAAGATTAATGATATTGTTATTCATTTTTTATACTGTTTAGTGAAATTTAAGTATTTACTAAAGTTTTGCATCTACCAACAGACCAAGGACTGGGACTCAAGTCTAGCCTGAAACATTTATTTCCGAAGGCCATATTCCTCTGCCTTCTTGCAGCCTGTTTGAACTGATTGCAAAGGGTATACTAGTCATTAAAAATGGCAGCTCGCATGAGCTATTGAAGAAGGAAAAGTAGGAAGTTGCTATTAGGTATAAAATTTCAGTTATGAAAGATGATTAAACTCTAGAGATTGGCTATATGATGTTACTGATTTTATATTGTACAATTAAAATTTTAAGAGGGTAGATTTCATGTTCAATGTTAGAATGAAACAAATGCATATATGTAGTCTAACAATGAAATATAAGTTCAATAAATTATAGATGCCATGATGTAAGTATGTAATGGATGTATAAAATTGCAAAGTTGAGAGCTATTCTAACTCCTCTTGGGATATAAAAGAGAAGAATGGAAAGCTTCTTTAGAGAAGGGTCAGCTTGTTTAAAATATGCTCAGGAATTTATCAGTTTGACAAACTATGAGGTAGAATTCTCTGTACAAGAGGACTGAAGGAAGAAGTAGAGAAAGGCTTATGTATTACAGTTTATTTGAAAATGGAAAATAATTTATATAAGATGGGACAGAGGATAGGATTTTGCTGACAGGTAGAGGTACGATCAGCAAACTGTGCATTTCATATTAAGGAATTTGAGTTTTATCTTTTGGGTATTTGGAACTAGGAACTGATTTTAACCAGATAATTGACAAGATTCCATTTACATTTTTGAAATTTCACTGTAACAGAGGTATAGTGGACAGATTGAGAGGTGGGAATTTGGCAGCAAGGAGATCATTTGGAAGAGTTTGCAATATTTTAGGCAAGAGATGATGAAAGGAGTGAATTTTAGGAGTGTAAGATGATCTTTGGAAAAAGATTACACCTCATTTTTGGATAGGTTTAGATGGAGGTGCTTGTTGGCTATCCAAGAAAAGATGACGATCAGCATTTGGAATCAAGAGAAAGCTCTAGATTAGGAGCATAGTCTTATGATCCATAAGCATATGATTGGTTGGTAGGTGAAGCCATTGATATGGATAGGATTATCTAGTGAGACTGAAAAAAATAGGAAGAGAGGAAAAGAGAAGAAAACATACCAGGTATGATTGCAAATGCCTGTTATTTCTCACTTGAGCAGGTCGAGGTAGAAGGAGCATAAGTTTGGGTACTGACTTAGCAAGACCCTGTCTCAAAATCAAAAAAAGAAAAAGACTGGAATGTAACTCACCTGAAAGACCTTGGGTTCAATTTCAGGAAGAGACAGAAACAGAGACAGAGACAGAGCAGAGAGAAAATAATGAATGAATGAGCACAGAGGAGAGATGGAGGTGGAGCACAAGTGAGAGGATGAGTCTCCAGTATCTGGCACAGGATCTCTTACTGAATATTCACCTAGATATAGAATTGAATTAATTGAATATGTAATCACTACAATAATATTTTCAGATATAAGTGTGATACACACAATGGGCAAGAATTTTATGCCCTATGCTGATCTTAATTCTGTGTTAGTACACGCACTGGTATATTCAACTGGAACAAAAATGTGAAGTTTGGTCAGAGATTAAAGTTCGAAGCATTTTGAGGGGAAATAGAATGCAGTGTTTAGCTCTGCTTCAAGGAGTTGCCTTTGAGCTCATCAGATGGAGGGGGTTTTCATTTCCTAATGTAATTTGGTAGTGCAGAGTGGAGCAGGAAGTTCCACGGCCTTGCCAAAGCATGACCAAGGAGAAAGATGTCAGCAAGATGGCAAAAGAGTGCTTTCCCTCATTCTCCCTGCAGAAAGAATCACTGGAAGAAACACACACATTAAAATACAGAAAACTTGACTGAGATTGGGAAGATCAGCTAGAAGCCTAAAGGAAGTATTGTGGTTAATGTTTGTATTGTGAAGCTGGAAGCATCTTTAGAGAGCATTTAATGATAGCTATTTCAAAATGTTGTTTCTAGGTTATTAAGAGAAATTCTTTTATGAAAATAAATTGAAATGTGTAAGCAAACAATGTGGGTGCACACGTAATGTGTATTTGAATATCAAAAAACTAGGTATAGTCAAAAGATATTAAGTAAAGCAAAAGCATAATAGAAAGCCAAAATAAACGCAATACATAGACAAAACTAGAAGCAAAGAACAAAACAGATAAATCCATGAAAATCTGAGAATAATTTCCTAATTTCAATAATTAATGAATGATAGCTTTCAGTAAAGAATTAGAAGTTAAAAATTTAGGTAGATCATGACACTTCTAACACAGCATGTGGGTTATGGAATTGACTAAATTCTCGAAAAGTCCAGGGAATGTTTGAAGAAATGAATATGTGACCTCATTTATGATTCTTAGATATTCTATGCTAGAGAATGAAGATGTGTTATGCACATGAACAATGACCCATGATGAATGTAATCATGTACTGAAAATACGTGCTTAATAAAAATAAAAATTTAAAATATATATTGTGTACTTAACACCTCTACTTTGAACTATGTCATTATCAAGGATGACAAAACATTAACTTTGCTATCATTCTGCCTTGTACCTAAAACCCTCATGTTCTGCTTTTATTACGTTGATTGGTACATTTTAGGAATGCATAATGCTCACATTCGTCCTGTGGCATTTATACCTGTACATGGTATAATTTGATTCTTTTTTCCCCATTCTCCTCCCCTCCTTTCAATCCTATCACGTCTTATTTTCAAGTTCAGTAAAAGGGCTTAGGATATTTGTCCTCACTAAATGTACATACCACACTCTAGATAATTCTCCTAAACTGAAATGAGTCACATACTCACTGCAGATAAATTGAGAATATAAAAATATGTAGTAAGGGAAATGAATGAAAAAAATGAACAAAATTCATCATTGCTAACCCATTATTGTATGATTCACCAGTGTTTAAATGCATATGTTTCCTAGATGAAATCATGTTGAAATATATTTTTGTTTCTTACTGTTTTTCCATGCTAATATGATAACAAAAACATTTCCTATTTGGCTAGTTTCTTTACAGTCATTTTGATGGATGCATCTACATGTGTCTAGAATGATTATAATTGTATTAATCCTTCTCTAGTTGTGAATAGTAGTGCTGAGACATCAGGTGTAAGTATTGTGTGATCATCTAACAGTTCCGGTTGCCGGTGTGTGAGAGGCAGCATGAGTTGTTGGTAGGGGGAGCTGAAGGAAAATATGCCTTATCTCACCTGTTCCAGTTTAGGTCAGTTCCAGTCAATCTTTAGCAATTTCCTGACCCATAAACATCCTGGGCTATAAGGGAATGGAGCTGAGAAGAAGCAGAAGTTGGGGGGACACAAAGTCATTATAAAGTGGAGAAAGAATGAGGCAAGAGAAAAGGAGTGATATAGAATAGAGGAAAGGAAGAAAAGATAGTAGAGAATAAAATGAAACCATCTGTCAGTTACGTTCTTATGACTTGCCAAAATGGCCAGGGTAGGATTATGGTTTCATGTATGATATGCCGGTGCGTTAAATGCTCATCTCATTACCTTCTCCCAAGGCCAACTCGACTTTTCTACAGAAGCATGTGAATTTACATGTGACATACTGCTTCTACCGATATGGGTAATTGTAATATTTCAGAAGCCAGCCTCATTTCCAGGAATCTGTATTATGTTTGCACAACTCTGGAATTAGATTTTCTGCTGCCCTTTCACCTCCCCAGCTGCCTGTATTAGCACAGCTGTCTCCGTGATGGAGTCCCTGAATCCTTGGCCTCGAACCAGTGGTGGTCCCCTGGGGCTGCACACAGCAATGCTCTGAAATTCATATGTACCAGCTCCTTCAACAAGATTGATGCTGAAAGAGCTTCGCATCTGCTTTCAGCATTTATTACCTTCCTTTATAAATGAAACATGAATGTAATTCATAGTTCTTCTAAAGGGGAGAAGTTTTAGAGATTCATTCATTCATTCAGCAAATGTTTATCAGGTCCCTTTTGCACTAAAATACCACAAGAGACATTATGAAGAATACTCAGACACATAAGCAGTTACTACCCTGAGTACCTACCCTAAGTATAGGAGATGTTATTCAAGGAGACACTAGTGCTCTTCCTGGTAACTATATTTTACGAATTTGATCAAATTATTCCTATGTCTAAGAACATCCATTGTCATGTCACATTTCTAAATCCTTACTATAATCTTAGAGGTCCTACAGTATCCATACCCTCAAACAATGTCTCTTGCTCCACACAATTCTAGCCCTTTCGAGTTCCATTTTGTCTTTTACATGTGCAGTAGCCTTTTTACTAGGGCTTTGTGCATGCTGTGTCTTCTACCTCCAGGTTTTTCCAAACTCAAAGTCCTCACCTTTCTTTATTTACCTAACTGGCATTTATTATTTATATCTAGAAATAGTTTTCACTCCAATTGAAAAATTTCCCCATAGCCTCATGTGTCCTTCCCATTAGTGGATCCTACTTTGATGCCACTTCTTTGTTCTAATGATTCTTAGAAGTTTCATTTATTCATTCACTCAACAAATGCCTACCAGGTCCCTTTTGCACTAAAATACCATGGAAGGCACTAGGAAGAATATCTTCTTCAAGCAAGCATCAGGCCAATAAAATGCACTTCATATGGCTCTACTGTGGTGGGTTGAAAATTCCAGGAGGCAGGTATTGTGCGTGCCTTGTCTTTTGCTGTGTGCTTATCACATAATGCAGTGCCTGTTGCACTATAGTTTTAGTGGAAAATTACTTTTAGTGGGAATATTTTAATTCAATTATTACATTAAGAAATTTAGACCCTTCCAAATACCAGTACTGTACCACATCCCATGTATACTCATATACTATACACTAGGTAAGTCTGAAGCTTCCAGTTGTTTATTAGTATGGCACACTTCAAGAGTGCATATACATTCTTTAGGTGACCACCATGTAAATTCAGCAGAACTGTCATAGGCTAAGAAACTAAAACAAATCTCTGTGATGAGTCAGAGAAGACTTCATGAAAGAGGAGGAAGTTGAACCACACCATGAACAAAAGGCAGATTTTAATGAGTGAAAGAAGATAACCAGGTACTCCAGACAGTGGAATGTGAATGAGTTATGGTACTGTGTATAAATCCTATGTATATGCAATCAAACTTGTCACTGTGTGTGTTTTTATAGAAGAGAAAATATTGTGCTGAACAAAGCAGGTGAGAGAGTAAAAAAAAATACATTACAGAGAGATGTGAGTGCAGAGCTCCAGAGCTTTTCTTTTGCACACTTTTGCACAAATTCTGAGATTATTGAGCAAGAGAGCGATTAATGAACACCATCTTTCTGGAATGTCATATTGGCAGTTGTATGTCTGTTGGGTCAGAGAGTGAGAAGGGAATGACACTTCATGTTTATGAGAATTGAAATGAGGGTGGGAAGATTATGGACTAATGTAAAATATTATTCAACTTGACCTAAAATAAATTAAATGTTGATTCAAAAATAATTACAACACTTTAAGCATTGTCTTTCTCAGAAGTATGAAACTAATAAATATTTAACAAATAATGGAATATGATAGTAGAAGGATGGGGGAATGGAAGTAATACAAATATTTTGAGATAAGACAAAAAGTCATAGATTTGCAGATTGGAAGGGTCACTGGAGATTGTTTACCGGTAAACAGTTTTAAGTATTCTACAAGTATAGTAAATATGAGCTTCTAGCATACTTCATGATAGAAATTTTCAGGGCATATTATAAATTTAAAGTGAATGATGGACAGAAGTCTCAATTGGAGCTATACATTTGAAAATCATCTGGATAGGACTGATTGTGAAATCCCTAGAGAATTTATTTATTCATAATACCTGTAATATTTATTGTTCAGCTTAGGCTGCCTGTGAATGATTGTCCAAGTAGGGGTAGTTTGCAGAAGAGTCAAGAGAGTAAGGTATAGAAATTCAATCTGCATCCTCAGGGCATCTGTTGTATATTGTATCTGCCTCTTTGAGAAATTGTAGGATAAGAAGCTATTCAACCAGGTGAGTGAATCTTGGAGTATATCTGAATGTTTGCAGCATTTGTGGTAACTTTTGAATGTGTTGTTATTTTTAACTAATTGTAACATGTTTTAAATGAAATTTTAATAAATCATGTTCAGCAATGTGATCATACACTTAAGAGATGAAAGGGGATAAAAGATTGGAAAACAAAGGAATACATGTGGATTAAAGTGAAATAAAAATTAATGTTTACTGAACCATTCCAGACCTCTTGCTATGCTTTTGCATACATTATTATCATAACTTTTATTACAATATGGCACCATACTTTCCCCTCTCACTGGCAAGAAAATCAAAGCCCAAAGAGATTTAATAACTTTACAAGCTTCACGTGAAGGAGATGGCAAGGATGAAGACCCTGTGATAACAGAGTTAAGAACTGAATGGAGAGATTATACACTCAATGAAAGATTAAATAAGATGTACAGTAAGGAAAAAACAGACATGGGTGAAGGTAAAGGAAACATTAACTGTCAGAAGTGATTGGGCAGGGAAGATTTTGACAGGATACACATGAAAGAAATATACATAGCCATCGAGTTCCATGTTCTCAGAACATCTTCTCCGCCTCCCAGACACCTTGACGGTTGGCACCATTCATTCGCATGACGCATTAGCAGCCTGGTCAGTGGGCCAGAGGATTTTCCAAGTTGGAAATTAGCACCCCACTGCATATGCCGGATGCTCTTAGGTGGATTTTCAGGATGCTGTCCGGCACCAAGCTCTCCTCACCGTCCCCTGATGTATGAGGAAATGAAAGTAGGCAGAAGAATTAAAACTAATTAGATGGCATTTGTTAAGTCACATATAGCAAGCAGGTTATGACAGCGAATACTGCCGCAGCAGTCATTGCTGCAGCTGGAGTGAGAATACCTGGAAAGCGCAGCGTCTAGTTTCCTCAGCTCACAAGCCTCCTCTAACACAAGGGCACAGCTCTGCAGAAGTTGCTGCTGCAGAGAAAGCTGTAGGAGGAGGGTGAGTAAAACCTTCCTGGCCCCCAGTGACCTAATAACATGAAAAGTGAATTCAACCCCTGGCCTGTAAATCTCTCTGGCTAAAAGGATGAGCACCAAATGAATTTCTTGCTTGACAGCAGCACACAACCAAAAACCTTTAATATATGTGGAGCCATTTCTGAGTAACCCTTGCATTCTTTGACATGCCACTATTGGATGCTGGTGATCCATGTTGCCACCGTCGGCATAAAGGCTGGTCCAGACTGATTTTTTAATTAAATCCCCTAAAGGATGGTCAAATCGACCTGTCGTCTCTGAGAGAGCAGTTGTTATCCAGTGTCCTGAGAATACATGCTCCCCCATGGCCTTGCTCCCTCCCCAGAGGCGGTCTCACTGCATCGCTGATCAATGTCTCCCTCTCCTTAGCTTCTGAGCAGAAGCATGACAAAGACAGAGAATGAAAATTCAGTGCAGTTTCCATAGCAACAATTTTAGAAAGAAAGGAATGAAAGAGAAAATAAAAAGAGGAACTCTACTATGATTCCGGTTTTGAACATCAGTGAATGAGCTGGCTGTTTTAATCAGTCAGCACCAGAATTTGTTTACATAAGAACCGGAGAGGTGGTATCTGAAATCCTTGATTCTAGTTCCCTCCAGTAGGGGGTAAAACCATGAATATAATGAGGTCTAGATGAAGGAAACTGCATTCAAATAGCTTGGGTCAGGTGTATAGCTCAGTGGTGCAGCACCTGCCTGGCAAACACAGGATCCTGAGTTTGAGTCCCGGTACTACTACCACTACTACTACTACTACTAATAATAATACAAAAAGTATCTGGCACTCATATGGGTGACACTATAAAGTCAATTCTGTGGATGTTTAACATGGTATCCTGACACTTTCACTGATTTGCAGGAAACTAATTGGGTTAGGCAGGTTTCTATCACTGTGCCCAGTCCTGGAGATAACCAGTTTAATGAAGGAAAAGATTTGTTTTGGCTCGTGGTTTCACAGGTTTTAGTCCATGGCCACTTTAACTTCTTCCTTTAAACTTGTAAAGGCCTGGTGTATTATGGGAGGGGCACATATTGAGGCAAAACTGCCCAGTCTACAGCAGCCTGGAAGCAGAGAGACAGGGAGAGAGAGGACAAAGGTTCCAATATTGCCTTCAAGGGCCATTTTTTCTGACTTAATTTCCTTCCTCCTTACTCCATCTTTTATAGGTTTTGCCATCTCTCATTAACATCAGGAAATGGGGAGAAAGGTCTTAAAGCAAGGGGCTAGTGCAGTTATCCAACCATGGCAACAACATACAAAGTGTACATTATAAATGGTGCAGTTCACATCAACGAGCTCACTGGCATGAAAAGTAAACAAATACTGAAAAAGTTTCCCAGACAAAGTAACATAGAATATAGCAGTAAAAGTCAACTAGAGCTAGAAATTTGAGTGGGTCTCCTTTGCGTAGCTCATCAGCATTGAGTGGTATAACTGTGAAAGCCTTCAGGGAAAGAGTGGGTCATGTCATAAAAAAGAGAAAAACAAATGGATAGAAATGCAATAGACTGCTCTTCCACATTGGGTGAAGGCAAAATGAAAATTTATAAGCTTTCAGGGGAGATAGGTTAAATTATATCTGAAGGGTTTGGACAGCTTGGTTCACCTACTATAAAACATCTATGAAAGAAATGCACCCTTGCATAGGAAAGCAACTATGAAAGAAAAAGAGTTGGGAGGATAACAGTTCAGGTGATTTTATGAGAAGCAGAGAAGTTTGTATATAGTTTGAAAGACTGTAAGTAGATCTAAGATGTTCTTTAGGTGCTCAGGGGTCTTCAGGAGAAAAGTTTTGAGAAGAGTTTTATGTAGTAGCATATAGAATACATTTCTAGGCTAGATGATAGATGTTACTGAAGATAGAGAGAAGAACACAATGTGAATTGGATGTGCCGAGGCCTTCTGGGAGGAAGATTAATCTAGTCCTTCTAACAATGACAAAATGGGAATGAATTGTGTATTTTCTATAAAATGGGATTCATGTATGATAATACTACCTTCCACTACTTGGCAAGAGTTCATGATGTACTAAGCAATGCACTAGGTGTATTCTCACATTTGGAACCTTCACAATAACACTATGGTGATTTATTACGAGGCCTATTAATCTGGAAACTTGATAATCAAGGTGGTTAAATGTGCACTGCTTGTGAACATGGCGCCTGCATTTGAACAAGACTCCAGAACTTCTGATCCCTCCATCGTTGCATGCTATGTGTAATTCAAGTATGCAATACATTATGAGAAATGAGAATAAGGGAGATTGCTACGGCTTAACGTTAAGTAGATACAGACATAGCCAGTGCAGGAGAGAACTCCAAGGAACGAGGACATCCCAGTGGCAATCAAATGGAGGGAGATATTTGGATAGGGCAGTTCAGCGTATCAATTTCAGTTCGGTAAAAATCTATCCCTGTAGTATTCATTGATTACATTTTAATTGATAGCAGCAGGGGTAACAATGTGTACCTTTTGATAAGCTCTCTATAGTTTGAAACTTCTCAGATGTTGCTGGGGAGGGGTGCACCAAAATTAATGCGCTCTGTGGACATGCTAATACAACCCCCAGGAGGCAGAAGAGGGTCAGCCTGAAAATGGAACCACTGGCCACCATAGTTAGAATCATTCTCTCTACAAGCCTCCAGCCAAATGTCTTTTTAAATGTTTTTAATGCTTATCTTGAAAAGTTGAAGTCTTTTGGTTTAGAGTTTAATAGAACTTCCACCTCTAAGTATTCAATTCTTAAATACTAATGTGTCTAGAATTTATATGAACTTCTATATAAATTCATATGGAGAAAGAAATAGTTGTATTGTACTTTGCATATTTTCCTCTGTTCTTTTGCATTTATGTATAAAATGATAACCTAAGGCAGTGGTACTGAATCTATGGCACGTGTTTTGCAGCCAACATGCAGACCCCCCTGGCAGCGTGCAAAGCAAGTTGCCTCAGCAGGCAAGCATCGGCTAACTGTTAAAAACTAAACTAAAATCTCAGTATTCAGATTTAATTGAAGTGTTGGAACTTTGCAATAAATAAGTGAGTTTTGGGTTGTGGCTTGGGCACTTGGTCTCTAAGAGTTATGCCATCACTGATCTAGTATGTAATATCATGCTACCTACTAATTAATTGCCAAGGCAAATACTGTATAGTAGAAAATATCCACTGATGATTATGAAACAAACAAAAAAAGAGACCATTTCATGTAAATAACAGGAGAATGTGGGTTTGGATACAGTTTGTTTGTGAACAAGTGACAATGTGGATTCCTACTAAAATGCAGCAGAATTGACAGTGGCAGCTTCTCCAGCTCTTGAGGAAAAGCAATTTATCAGTACAATGTTTATTTCAGATTCATTGTTTCTAGCTCTGGGACCTTGGCCAAGTTACTTAATATACCCCAGCCTTTGTTTCTTCATCTGGGAAATGGAAGTAATAATAGCATCAATTTGCACTAATTTTATAAGTTAGTTATGATAAATGAGACAGATGTAAAGTTTTAATACAGAGCCTGGATCATTATGTGGTCAGAGATTGCAAATTATGATGACTAGATGGTCAGTGAGCTCCCTATAGCAAGAAAGGAAACTGGTCTGTTCTGTTTCACAGTCACTGTGGTTACTTCAAAATAAGGAGACTCACTGTGGATGTAGTACAAAGCTATAGAACATATTTTCTCAGATATATATTCTAGTGCATGTATACACTATGTCCTGAGAGTGACAGAGATATCACAGAGTCCAGCAAGCAGAGAATATGTGTATGGAGGTATAAGGGATGCACACACACATGCACATGCTTGTACCCAACTAATACCAACTCAGAGATCTTTGTTTACATGCCTTGTGCAGTGATGAATACACACACACACACTCATACACCCGTGCATGTGTGTGTACCTTTGCTTATATGTGTCTCTGAGAGAGGAATGGAAGTCTTTAACACCTTCACAGGCACTTGCACAAAAGGTTTCCCAAATGAAAGCAGGGCTGGTAACACCCACTTTCCTTAGAATAATGCCCCTTTTCTTTGTAAGGGATCATTGTCATCCTGACTTTAAATTCACTTCATCATTTGGTCTCTCACTTACTCTGACAGAGTGTTTTACAGAATATGTCTTTGACAAATAATTGCTTTAATTACTCTGGTTCCTATGAAACCACAACCTGGATTTTATTTATTTAAATATTACTATATATAATATATGCATATTAATACATATGGAGTCTCTTTTTCCATATATATATATATATATATATATATATATAGAGAGAGAGAGAGAGAGAGAGAGAGAGAGAGAGAGAAAGAGAGAGAGAGAGAGTGTGTGTGAGTCCTCTTTTTTCTGGAGGATCTATTATCTAAGTTAAGATCTGCATACATAGATTTAGATTCTCAAAGCATAGTTGTTCAAGTAGTCCGGGTATGCAAAAGTTTGTCCAAATTACAATCTGTAACATTTCTTCCATACCTATTTTTCTCCACATTATTGAACTTGCAGGTGGCATATCCCTTCATAGTACATCATACTTCAGTCTTTTTCTGGTACCCTACCAGAGCATTTCAATCTATTTTTATTGTGGCTTATGGGTTTGATACACTATACAATACATTCTTTTCAATAGCTCCTAAATAATTAATGAAATGCTAATATTGCTTTTCTTCAGAGCAATTGTTCCTAAGTGTTAAATCAATCACAGATTAATTGAAACTTCCCCATCATTTTCTCTCTTCTCTCCATAAATTAGCTTTCACTTTCATTTTCTTTCATAGCCAGTTTTTCCCCTTCTCTTCAGGCATTCTCAGAGGGCATCTAAAGTTCTTTGGCTCTGTAGTTTTGAAGTGTGCAATTTGCAAGGAATGTGAGTCTGGAGGGAATTAAATTAACTAGAAGTTCTCTGATTTTTGATTAAATTGCTTCTTTCAGGGATATTATAGAGCATCCCAGGTATTCATTTTTAAATTTTCTTCAAAAAAAACCCATTAAATTTCCAACAAATTTAGTTCCTTTTTTAACTTTACTTTAAAAGTCTCTACTCAAAATATCTTTATCGTGTTTTAGTGCAAAATTTCAAACATTAAGAAAATACCTTCATGAGATTTAATTTGGTTAAAATGAGAGACAAGAAATGAAGACTGTGGAACAACCATAAAATGGAGAAAATCTAGCATGGTAAGGCACGGATAAGCTATATCTGAAAGTAAAAAGTGAAAAATCTAGGTGACTAAGAATTTAGACAGTGGTCAGATACCAGCACGAATGTGCTGAAGCATTGCCTTATAGAGGAAACTGAGTATAAGACTCTAAGATAAAGACTATCACAGTTTTGTGCAGTTTGAGGAGAAAAATCTATAAAGGTCATTGTGGGTAACAACTAGACCACTGGTCAGCATTGTACTTTTCCCTTTGGATGGGGAAAAAACAAAGGTGTAGTTGTGAGGAATGAATGAGAACAACCTATTTGAAAAAGTCAACATGGCCATGCCTTAGATGGACTAATGTATTCAGCCTTGGGATTCTTCACCTGAGTTTATTCCTCACCAAATCACTCAGTAGCAATGCAACAGTAGAATCAAGCAAGCAGTATGCATAGTCAGTCTTCATGTTTGACTAGGTAAGTCATATGGATGGGCGATGAATCTAAATTTTCAATTATCCGTACCACTTTGGCCTTGCTTGTTAAAGTCAGTGTATAGGAAAGATATTGCACAGAAAACTAAGATACTTTCAATTCTTAGTGTAGAAATCAACCTCTTTAGGATCACTAGGAAAATCCTTATCTAGGGGCTGACTGCCTAGTAGGACAGTTATTTTTATAATTACATTTCTTCATACTGTTTTCCTCCCATTGTTATTGAGCGATTTGAATATCTTTGATAAACACAAAATGTTCTATCGTGATTTGAGACCATTTGACGTATTCCCCCTGCTCCATTCCAAGCTTGTTCTTCAGCCTTTCCGACTTTTTAAACTAAATTATTAAGTGTTATGGCATCAAGAAAAACTGTGCCATGTCTGGAGCAGAACCTTTCTTTAGTCTTAAAACTTTGGGGCCATAGCACCAATGCATTTTGGTTTGGCTAGCTCTTTTGTTAGATTGTAATTAGTTTTGGGGAAATGAGTTTGATACTTTTTTTCCATGCCCTAGTAAAACGGCTAATGTAAACTGCTTGTTTGGGCTGGGGATTTAGCTCAGCGGCATAAGCGCCTGCCTTGCAAGCAGGCAGTCGTGAGTTCAATCCCTGGTACCGATAAAAATAATAAAATAAAAAATAAACTGCTTGTTCAGTATGGATAGAGTGAAATGAAAGGTTTGGGACAATTTTACTATAATGTGATATTTGCTATTACCTTCCCTCTCCACACGCACACCAAGTTTATATATTGAAACCTAGTCACCAAAGTAATCACCATAAGAAGTAGACTCTTTGGAAGTGATCAGATCATGAAGGAAGAGCCTTCATAAATTGTGTTAGTGCCCTTAAAAAGGAAGCCCCAGAGTATTTTGTCACCTCCACCAAGTGAGGAAGAAGGCACTACAGATGAGGCAAAGACCTTCAACAGTCACATCATTCCCTAGAACCTTGATCTTAGGCTTCCTGTCTCTCAGAATGGCGTGATATTTATGTTTGCCACTTGCTTATAGCATTTTCTTCTAACAACCTGAGTAAGACAGAAGGAAATGTTAGTGGTAAATAACAGCACCAAAACGAATGAGCATCACAGGCTGAGACTATTCATAATTTCAATATCTGATCAGTTGGTGGAGGTGACTATCATATAAACTGCTCTCTTAAAAAGAATAAGTTACATCACACAATTTGTATAATGCTTCTACTTACTCTCAAATCTTCTTATATAAAACTTTTATCTTTTACCTTATAGTATGTTATGCTATGTGTACAAGTGTCTATGTATAATTATTTTTCAAAGACATTTTGCTCTTAATTATCAATTTCCCAAATGCCTTGGTGGAAATCCATGCACACAGTGGGTAATTTTATAAGCTTACATTTAGTAAAATGTTTATTGTTGGAATAGTCTTAAGGGCTCTGAGAAGCCATTAAAAACGAAATGATGTGAAATCTATATCTATGTCTAATCTAGTCTATTCTCTCTGAACATTGGTCATAATGTTTCCTCAATATATGAAGAAACTAACTATAAAAAATGAGGCTCTGCATAGTATTTAATTTTATCTGTTGGTGGTATTAAACCTTCCTCATCAAAAATGCATAGCCATCTGTAGTTTTAAGTATCCATATCAATGCATTTAAATAGTTTAAAAATGTGAATATTTGACATCAATCAGAGAGAAGTTAACTCATTAAATTTTTGATTTTTAATTTCAGATTGTGGTGGTTTTATATTTTAAACATGAAGGTAAGATCTGGCTATTATAGAACCTATGATAAGTTTATTCTGGAAATTTGTATGTAACTGAATGGAATGATGATTTCCAAAATGCATTTCTTGAACAAGAAGAATTGCCATTACCTAGGAACTTGTTAGAGATGCAAATGCTCAGGACAGCCTAGTCTTAGGCAATCCAAAGCTCTGGGAATGGGGCCCAGCAATCGGCAAATTAAAAGCCTCCCAGGTTATTATGATGCAGGCTAAGCTTTGAAGTCAACTGAAATAAACCTTTCAAAGCACCAGTAGGCAGTAGAGAGTGGACATAGCAGCACTTGAGAACACTGGGACTTTCTAACATCCTCAGCACATGCCCTGCTCCCTCCCATGTGTGGGACCCTGACTTGATCTAACAGGACAAAAGCCAAGTCCATGTCCTACTCAGGGTAGTAAAAAATATAAGGACTATTGGTCATGAGTGGCTAAAAGGTAAATCCTACTTCACCCTTTGACTTAGCAAATGTTATCATATTTAAGAATAAGAAACTTGGACAGCACATTTTTCATCAAAGTGAGAATGATCAAAATATGCTATATTAATACACGTGGGTTAATAAAACTACTAGATTTCTGACAAATTTACATATTTGAGCACAATATCACAGACAATTATGAATTCCTGAGTGCCTTTGAGACAATGGATACTGCCTTTAAAAAATGTCAAGTATCTATATAGATGTATTCTTCTTCCAGTTTCTCCTCCTCCCTACAGTGTTTTTGTTTTCTTCCTTTCTCGTCTCTGTAATGATCTGCTATATAACAAAGAATCTTATGTGGCAATTAATGGGATGTACAGAAAATCATAGCTAAGTAAGAGTTCATTTACCTGTTTTGTGTTCCCTCAAAAATTCGGCTGCATATACTTAGGTTTATGATTTCTGTATTAGCTCTGCACTCTTGCAACACTGATTATTGTTACTTCCAGAGACTTCCATTTGGAGTGGTCAATTATAAAACTACATAAGAAGCAATATGTCATTAGCAGATAGTTTTATTTTGGTGGACAGATATGGTGGTTAAAATCTTTTCTTTTTATTTAAATGTCTGAGTAATGAAAATGGCTCTTCTAAATAAGATTGTATAGACAATAAGCTCTTCAGATCAGAGATTAATTAAAAGAATGTTTTTGATACATTTACATATTATTATACCCATCATAAATGATACAGAGAAAATGAAAAATTATAGTTCTATTTTCCTGTATCTTTAGGAAGCTATAAAATTGTGACTCAGGTCATCTCATAAAGAAAAAATAATACGCAACACATAAAATACAGAAATATTTAATCGAGTTATAAAATCTTACCTATTTTATGGTAGCAAATTTATTCATTATTGTCACTATTAATAATGGTAATATCATTATGAAGCTGTGCATATTTTTAAGGAACCACTATTTACATTATCCATGGAAGACAATTTTCCCTCTGAGATTTCAGTGTGGCTTTTGAAGGAGAGAAGGGCAATCATTGTGAAATATGGAGAAATTCATACATTTCTGCTCGAGTCTATCATCATTAATATTTATGAGCACATTTAATTCTGTGTAAGAGAGAATGGGGTTAATAGAACACTGTGGGATGGGTGCAAGGTGTAAGTGCAGATGTGGGTTGCTGCTCTGTGCTCTGACACAAGGACTGATACCCAGGTAGGGTGAGGATAAAGTTCTCCTTCAGTAGGAAAATACAGCATCTCTCTTTTTTTTTCTCTAGAATACAGAATCTACTAATGGAATGTTTTATCTAGAATAACTCAGGATGCTACTGATTAGCTATCCACAGAAAAAATCTAGAGACATGGGGTAGCTGTGTCAAAACAGCAGGTCTATTCTTGCTGTCTTATTTGGGTCTGTGCTTATTTATTGGCAGAGAGTACACCTTACCTTAATCTTAGACTGGTGTGTATTCTCTTCTGCTTGGTTTCTCTCAACTGAGCACAAGCTGTTGAGGATTCAGTAACAATCCCTTTCTAAATGAGATACTTTTACTTTAAGTATTTTGGTCTCTTTTTTCTGGAGCATGCACTGAACAATATTATGAGAATTTTGTACCCTTCAGAGGTAATTTTGTGAGTAGATGGAAACTATTCAATCAGTACTAGATCTCTTTCTTTCTGTCTGTCTCTCTCCCTCTCTCCTTTCTCCCTCTCTCCCTCCCTCCTTTTGGTACTGGGGAGCAAACTCATGACCTTGTGCTTGCCAGGTAAGCGCTTACACCACTTAGCTAAATCCCTGGCAAGGATCTGTCTTTTACATGAGTCATAAACTGAGCTACCAACATGGCATCTGGACATTTCTCTGCATCAGTACTGAACCACTGCCCCATTCCAGTAATAACATGGGGATAAAATAAAGCATCCTCCAAGGAGGCATTTAGTGGTGAGCTAAGGCTGAGAGCCTTCAAGGACATTTATCTCCATAGTAGAACGTTTGACTCTTTGTGGTTTCCACAAATCTCTGTAAAAGGCATTGATCGCCACTGTCAGGATGATTAGAGGAAGCACTGATGCATAGCATGTTTATGATTTTGAAAAGAAGAAAAAAACTCACGTACTTAATGTGTGTCATGAGAAAGTTTACATTCTCCTGGGAAACAATCCATTTTACTTTTTTAAAGAGCCATTTTCTATTTTTGATCCTTTTCTTACAAAGTTTTGGCTTATGACATATAACCCATTGTAAGGAGCAAGAACGAGGCCCTTGCACTGTGATCTTAATCAATTTCCATTCTTTCCCTGGTTGTCGTCATCCGTGTATGTAAGAGACTGCTGTTCCTCTAAAATATTCTCTACTGTAAAAACTTACTGGATTCTGTGATATAAGCATTATTCCACACACCTATTCCAATACATACATTTCAGGATTTACATTAAAGTCTCAAGTGTCAGTATAGAAATCATCAAGCATTAATTTCCCCAAAACTTAATAAGCAACTATTATTTATTGAGTACTATCAATGACTGTTGCAGAAAGACATTTAGAAAGTAAAATTATCTAACACATTATCTCTGACCCCGGGGAAATTATTTTATTGATGTTTTGTGACAATGGGTCATTTTTGCCATGAAGGTTTTCTTCAGCATTGTAGCAATTATAGCACACCTTTAGACTCTTCTACCATGTAGTCAAGACATAATGAGTAAAACAGGACTACAACTTCTGCCAAATTTAGAATACCCATCCGAAAGGATTCACTTTGCTTTGATCTTAAAACATATGAAGTATACAAGGTAGAAATACAATTGTAGTCATATGTCAAAGGGACTTCGATTTTTATCAAAATTTAGGAGTTACGATTCAAATAGGGAATAATTATAAATGAAACACTATTTCAGCGCTGTCTGTAGGTAAATCAAAACTGAATTCAAATCCTGGATTCAAAATATTGCTAGTTGTATGACTACCAGCAGGAAACTGAATAGATCTGCCTGGGATCATAATTGAATGTGATTTATAAATCTTGGTGAATCCTACATCAGGTAGTGTATTGACACCTTAAAGTCTGCCCATGAGCTGTGAATTTTGTTGGAAGTATCTGGATATTTATAATGAAATACTGACATTTGAAGGATTTAATTCTATGTGTAGTAGAAAGAATCAATAGTATTTCTGTAAAGGTAATCTAACTCACTGGTATATTTTTTATTATTAGAAATAAATACAAAGATAAATCCAAACTATGAAAATCGGGGATCTTGAACAAGTGCAGGTAGGGATATCTTAAGCATATGTAGATGTTAATGTGAATCAGGTTCAGAAACTGCTGCTCAAGCAATTTTTCATTCTGGAATTCACAACCATACTTGCCTAGCTGCCCAAGTCTCATGGTTTGCAATGTCATGAGATGTCGAGGATAGAAGGAAGCCCTCCGCTTTGTGATTTTCCTGCTGCCGGATGGAGAAGCTTAGAGCAGTCAGGTGTCTGGCTCTGGGCCTTTGCTTGTACACCAGAAAGAAAGAGAAGGGCTTTGAACTAGAATCATGGTCTACTATATAAACATAAACTGATTATACAGATCTAGCTCTTAACATTTTTCAATAAACTTTAGTTAGCCATTCAGATCATTTTGTGAGCACTGCCTTGATTTGGGTAATTGTCGAGATTAAACCCATGGTTTCCAGTACTGAAACTTCTGCTTCTGCAATTTCAGTGTATTCAAGTCTTGAAATAAATGGTCATGTTAGAGCTAAATTAAGGCAAATTTCTATAATGCTCAAAACTGATGGCAGCCAATTCCCCAAGGACAGCATCTCTTCTAAGCACTGACTGTTTTATTCCAGTGGGGAAAGGATTGTGTGCTACATGAACTATTAAGTTTGAGTCTTTTTCAAGGCTCACTACTTTATGGCATTCGTGTTTCAAGCCAGATGTTGCATTTGTACCAGGCCCTGCCACACACAAATATGACTACTGCTGATTGGTGGCAGCTGCAGCAGTGGCTACTTAAGCGGCTCTGGGAGAGGCCTGCCTGAGGAGAAAGGTGATAGATGTCACGATGAGAGATTAATTGCATATGTTCCGTGTGACATGACATCCCATAGGACTTAGGAAGATGTTTGTGGTTTTATAAAGCATACTGTAAATATCAGGCCTGGCTTTGCTCGTGACCCTGCCAAACACAGGGCTAATGTCATTTGTCATATTCAGACATTGCCTTTCAAAAATATCCTCACACAGGCTGGTATCAAGGTGTGATGTGTTTGATGGCTCTGAGGAAATTGTTCACTGTGTAAAAGAGGGACAGAGTGGCAGAGAACTATGAGGAACAGAGAGGAGAGGTGCTGACCTCTGATGTGGAGAAAAAAACATGTCACTCAAGGGAATGGGTAAATAATATTGTTACTTTATGATTAATGAAAGTCACTATAATGCTTTTATTTTTTCTGATGGCTTCCAAGACACATCTAATGTATTTTTAATGGGAAATCTGAGAAAGAGGAGAACCTCAGAAGTTTCCAGGGAAGAGTCACGTCTAGTATTTAACTGTAGTGAAATTAGAGGTGATAAGGGTATGGACTTCCATTGGAAGAGGGAAGAACAATGGACAGGAAGATACAAGGATTCACAGTGGTGCAGATTTTAGCCTAATTGACAGTTTCAGAACAATCCACAATTTGAATTCAGAGTTGAGCCAAAAATACACATTTGAGTTACATATGCACTTTATTTCCATTCACTGAGTGGTCTGTTTTTTTTACTTAACTCCCAACGCTACAGTTTTAAAGCATAAAGTAGATATATTTGTGCATATTCACACTTCTCAGACAGAATGGAAAGCAGAACAAATTTTGGCTTGCAGTAGGCAGAAGTTCAAAGCTTGAAATGCTATCAGAAAAGGGTTAGAAATATGTTGCTAGAAGGATTAGAAATAAAATATGTGATATGTTGTCATCCATTTAGTCTTGGAGTGACCAGCCAGTGACTGCGGACCATTATATAATTAGCATTTTTTTGAAGAATACCTCCTTCACTTGAAACCCTGAAGGCTTATTCCTATTCCTTCACTTTTTTTCTTCTATCACTTAAAATAATGTGTAGCTTCCATGGCTAGTGGTTGTAGTAGTAGTAGTACTAGTAGTGATAGTATTCTCTGGTGGCCATAGGGAACACAAGGTGTGCTATCATAAGGGTGAGGCTTAGTGTCCCCTTGTTGGAATTAAGGCAAGTAGCACTCTCACCCTTAATCCTAATGCCTTTGAATCTAGCTCTGTACCATGAGTCAATCCTTGTGTCACACCCTGTAGATCCAGTCACCTCTGAAAAAGACCTGTATATCACTACATGAAATTGTAGTATCACTACATGAAATTGTAGCGATATACCTAGACACAAGTCATAACACCTTCCTAACTGGAATCTATGCCCTATGTTGAAGGAATGGTAAGGTGTTTAATTGTTTTTCATTTTAGGGTGACACCTTACAATATGTATAGGGTACCATGTGATGTTTTCCTATAGCAGAGCTTCCTGGGATATTTCCTTGGCTGAAATCTCTCAGTTATGAACATGACAAGCAATTTTCAGCATTATCTTGTCCTACCTACATCTCTAGCCTTATCTGTCCTAATTCTCATATTTATTTACAGTAATTCCAATTAATTGGGTATCTTAAAATTTTACCCTTGCCCTAACCCCTCTTTCTAGATAATCAGCGCCCACCCTGTTCTATTTTATCTAGAAAGTTTCCTTTCCTGTGTTTAACTCATACTTTAGGACACCATGTATTACATTTCATTTCAATCTTTATAATCTTTTAAAACAAAGAGTCTATATGCTCTCTCATGTTGAAGACTGTTACCTCCATATCAGATTATAACTACTTGCCTTAAGTAGCCTGGATAAAATAAAAGGGGTAGAAAGAGCTGTGGTAGACCCCTGTTGCTTTGCTACCTTCTGGCTGACATAAACTGTTCTTCAGGTAAAGCCTGTCAGTCTTTGAGCCAGAAAGTTATGGGCTGAAATCTCTACAAACTGAGTTAAATAAACTTTTCCTCTCATAACTTGTGAGTATTCAGTATTTTTTCTCAGCAGGAGAATAGTAACTAGACGAAATGTACTACCAGGAGTAGGGCTGTTGCTGTGTGTACACCTGACCATGTGGGACTGGCTTATGGGAAGAGTTTGGAAGGTTCTGAGATGCCTGCTGAAGAAGTAGGCTGTGCTTGGAGGGAGATAGTGGTCAGAAATCAGAAGACCAGAAGACTGATAGAAATTGTGCCAGTCAAGAGCAGCTCAGGATGTTTCTTCTGGAAAGAAGGACAGCACTGACTGTTGGACTCCAGATGACGTAAGGAGAAAGTTTGTCTGAAGTTTGCTAATGTGCCAAGACCTTGCCTGAGACTAAGATTAAGGGTGAAAACTCTATATACTGTGAGCTAAATAAATCTTTCCTCCCTTAACTTGTGGGTATTAGGTATTTTGTCTCAGCAAAGAGAAAATCAGTAAGACAGAATGTACACACAGGAATAGAAAAAGCTTTGGACTCCCCTTGGCAATGGATATATAAACTATAAAACAGGCTATTCGTATTTTAGAATCTGGTCATAGTTACCAACTCAAATCAAGTACCTTATTCTACTTGTTCAAATAAAAACTGGTGTCTTTATATCATTTGTTTTAGAAGTAGACCTTAAAATGAGAAATTCAATGGTAGTCTTTTAAGTTGGAAAGAAAGGAAATGCCAGAAGGGGGGGGCAAGCGATAAAGAAAGAAAACGAAGTAAAATAGTATAAGACTTCAACGAAAGGGGCATATTTTCAAGCAAATTGTCACTGTGGACAATTGGCATTGAATTCTGCTGAGAAACTTTGAAAGACAGCGTACAACATATATATTGAAGATGTTTGTGGTTGTTAACTGGTCAACTTGTAATACCAGCTGAACTGAATCAGTATGGTATTGAGCATGGATGGTCCACCTGAGGATTGTTGCTAAGTTAAAAAGGACAAATGGAGAGGAATAGTTGAGTGCTGTTGGTTCTCTGGGGATGTTGGTTCTCCTGTTGCTGTGGGTTCTCCTGGAGGAGCTTGCTGAGCTTCTTTCCTGATATGAACTTGGCTGTTCTCATCGGCAGAGGAGCTTGGGACCTTGTTGCTGAGAATGGCTGTGGTTCACTTTGGGGGAACTGTGGTCCTCAATTAAGCATTGCTTCGTGCCTCTGGAGGGGAAGAGGATGTGCTTCTCAGTCTTAAGAAGCTTGTCACACTGGCTTCCTGATATAAACTAAGCTGTTCTTATCATTGCAGGGCTGCTGTGGATGGCTGTGCTACTTTTGGGGGGAGCTCTGGTCCTTACTTTTAGTGTTGCTTCCCAGCTCCAGTGCAGATTCCTCAGCCTACTGGGACACATCTTTGACTCTCCTGGCACAGACTTTCTAGCTTCCACTGCTGACCTTGGGGACTTCCAAGTGAAAGGTCTGTGCAACAGACTTGCATGAGTCATTGTCATGGGTTCTAGGCCTACATTTGAACTCATGGGAGGCATTGGCGTGGGCTCTAGGTCTTCAGCTAAACTCATGTAGGATATTGCCATGGGATCCAGGTCTTTGACTAGATTCTGTGGGTCTTTAGTGTGTGGACAGATTTCCTTAACTTTTCTTATATGTGACTCTTTGGGTGACCATTATATATAATACTGTAAGTTATGTGTCCTGTATTGTCTTGTTCTCCTTGCACTCCCTGACTACAACAATGTCTTTAAAAAGATGTCTTTCTGGATGTGGTGGTGCATGCCTCTAATTCTAGCACTTGGGAAGCTGAGGCTGGAGGAGTACCATAAGTTTGAGGCCAGCCTGGTGTACAAAGCAAGACTGTCTCAAAACCCAAAAAGAAACAAAAATAGATGTCTTAAAAGTTGTACAGAAATGTTTTTCATGCAAGGAAAATTGAGGTAGGACATTTATAAACAAAGTCTTGTCAGTTATTGGCCAAAAGCAAGGATCTTAAATACCTGGTACATCTGCCTGCTGTGTATAGAGATGCCACTATGGACAGGTCTAAGTCAGATCTGCATGCACTGACCTGCCAACAAAGTCAGGACAACATTTTCTGCAAAACTGAATTTAGAAAGCCAGGGTCACTTCCTGGTTTTTGAACGAGGTCAGTGGCTAAATGGGAATTCCACCCATTGAGAAACTGAAGGAAAAGGAATAAGTTTAAGAAAAGTGACTCCATTTTGGGTTCAATTGGATTTGCACTCTTTATAGATGACCATGTTTTTTGAAACTTCAACTATGTTTTTGAAAGAGATTTGGACAAGACATTTACATTTGGGGGTCATCAGGGTCTGGGTAATTGTTCAAATAATGCAGGTAAGTAAGATCACAAGATTGATTATACAGTGGAAAACTTGGCTAAAGAGAGAAACTTGGAGATTAGCGCAGTTTCAAAGATGTTAGGAAGGTGTGTGACCATGACAGAAAAAAACAAGGAAAATAAATAGTATTAGAGACCAAAAGAACAAAGAATGTCTGCAGGAAAGAATAACAGTGATGTTTAACAATGTACAAATGGGATTATTTGATATTTAAGGATGCTTGTATAGTTTACAGTAGAATGATGGCTGTAAAATGATAGCAAGTTTTAGTGAGCCTCCTCCTTTTCTATAAATAGCATGAAAATTAGATGGTACCCATAGAGAGATTTAATTTCAAGACTAGGGTTTATGGCATTGTTTTGGTTTAGATCTAAAGTGACCCCAAAAAGTCTCATGTTCAGAGGTGCAGCTTTTGGATGGCAGTTGGACTGTAGGGGCACTGTAATCCTCAGTGGACTCACCCATTAATAAGTCCATGGTTGAACACACTAATAAGAGTTGAGGGCTGACTTTAGGTGGGTTGCTGGGAGGCTGGTTGGCCTGAATGGATGTATTCTTGTCCCTCTCTTTGCTCTTTGCTAGCTGTTAAGCAGCTTTCTTTAGTTCTCTTCTTCCTGGATGCTGTTTCTGTTTTGGAGCCAATTAACATGGACTGAATCTTCTGAAAACCATGAGTCAAAGTAAATCTCTCATCCTCTACATTGCAGGTATTGGCTGTCTTGTTCTTGCAACTAGGAAGTGATTGAAAGAGGAGTATTGGTAGGCCAAAGATATTATGATTTGGGTTTAGATATCTTCCCAAAGATCATGTGATTATAGGTCAGGATTTTTAGAGGTGGCTGAATCAAGAATGTAGGATGATGCAATTAAGAGTGGGTAATTACTAAATGAGTCCACTGATTGGTTTGGCATCACCCTAATCCAGTTGCTTAGATATACTATAAAAGTCATAAAGAGGCTTGTTTTCTCCCTTGCTTTCTTATTTTTGCTGTCTTCTGCTTGCCATGAACTGTTTCTACTCTGTGATGCTCCTTTGTCAAGTTATTCTGTCTTGGAGCCAGCTAATTATGGACTGAAACCTCTACAAACTGTGAGTTAAATAACCTCTTCCTCTTTTAAGCTTAGGTGTCAGATATTGTCTTGGTTACTTTTCTCTCATTGCTGAGACAAAATACCTGATTCCCAAAATTAGGGGGAGAAAAGGTTTTTTTCACTTACAATTTTTGGGGTTTCAGTCCATACTCAGTTGGATCCAAGCAACAAGGTGGTGTGGGGGGGCAGCTATTTATGACCACCAAAATCAGCAAATAGCAACCAGGAAAGAGAGAGAAGCTGCACTTTCCTCCCCTGACCCTACACTGTGTGCTGGTTTTACCCCTGGGTGGATGCAGCCCTCACACCACCAATCCCAGCATCAGACAACAAATCAACAATGAACTTCAGACTCAGCCACATCCCAGATTGCATGAGGATGAGGGGGGCCATTGGAACACAAACTATAACATATATTTTGTCTCAGCAATGAGAGAAAAATAACTAAGACAAAAGGGAAAAGAAACCAAGAGACAGTAAGTAGTTGAAGATAATGAGAAGAAGCCTACACATTAGGACACAGTGTCAGGACAGAATACAGACAACATTTATATTAAGGGAATGTCTGATAGGAAGAAAGGATACCCATGATATAAGAAGGTAAGAGAAAAGGTCGCAATGAGGTAGGTAAATATATGCTAGTAGAAGTTGGAAGCAAGTATGTACAGAATGTATACCTCCCAAGCTTAGAGCTCTGGAAAACTAGGAGACTAGATGCTGGGTCCAGATGGTATAGAGCAGAGTTCAGCTTATTGTTACATGAGACTTACTGACATTTGGAACTGGTGTGGGCAGAAGAGAGAAATATAAATTCAGATGAGAAAAGATTGCTGCAACTGTATTTACTTTTCACAGTAAGAATTTGTAACAGTGTGAGGATCTGATGTTTCCCGATAGTACTTAACCTCCAGGGTTCAGAGACAGGGCACATTAAATGATAGTGCTGATATTTGTTCCATATGGCAACTGAAGGTCAAGAACAAGAGAAGAGTGTAAAGGATTCTTATTCTCTAGCACCTAGTCTTTAAATTGCCAAATTTACTATGAAATATCTATGCTTTCTTCCTTTTTCTCCTTAAAACTCATATTTCCTCATAGCCAAATATCTGTTTTTTATCCCCTGTATTCATTTGTGACTTTTTCCCTTCAAATGAATGCTGACATTTTATTCATCAAAACCAATGTCCTTTTCTCCATTCTTATACCCTTACAGTCTTCTTTGCAATCAATCCTGCCCCTGACTTTTCCTTGGTTCTGGAAAAACTCCTATATTAGTCAAGTTAGCTAAGTTACATAGTGGAAACAAACACATCTGTGAGTTCACAGTGGCTTAACAATGAAAATTTTATCTCTCATTCTACTTGTTTAACATTCGTTGCAGGTTGCAGTGATGTATGTACTTCAAATATTCCAGGATTAAGGATGATGCCTAATCCATCTCATTTTGTAGTGTCTCACAATCTCCATAATCACTACTGCAGTAGAACAGGACTTTGGCAAATCCTGTAACTACTTCTCACTCAGAAACGATACTCATCAACGCTGTTCACATTTTGTTGACCAAATCAAATCACCTGGACTTTTCTAGGTGAGAAAACTAGAATGTACAAGAGTGCTTGTTGCCCTAAAGGAG
>PVJX010009530.1:0-60714 GCA_004027295.1 Dolichotis patagonum
TTCGGACGGCGCGAGTCTTGTCATGAGCGGATTGGATGTTTCTAAGGGGGAAGATGATTCAGGAACGAGGAGATGGCAGGGTCAGGGTTGGGGTCAGCCCGCTTTTGGGTAGATATCTCGTGCAAGGCTCAGCTATCTCAGGAGTCAGGGAGTCAGGCATCTTGTGACTGATTACCTAGGTGCCTGGTTGAGCAAGGGGCATCCGGAGGTTGCTTATCAAGGAGCTAAGCTAGCTAAGTTATGTAGCTTGAGAAAACAAAGTTAGGAATGTAGGTTCTTTGAGCAATATGGAGGGAGGTTAACTCTTTCAAATACTTTGTGATTTTTTGAAATTGTGTTGCAAAAAAATTTTAGTACAGATTTGCAGTACATTATGATTACATTCATTTTGAAAAATTAGTACATGCACATAACACATCTCAAGTAATTATTATACTTATAGATTAAAAACCAGGTTAATAGGTCAAAGATATGTAAAACAAAAATGATATTCATACTAAATCAAAGTGCCCTTTTAGATCTGTGCCCATGATGGATTACAATAAGTTATTTTCTTTGTTCTCTTTTTTCCTATTATCTATATTTTATATTGCACTTCATTTACATACTGAATTTCTTAAATATACAAAATGTGCAATTTTTTTATGGTACTGGGAATCAAACTTATGACCTGGTGCTTGCCAGGCAGGTGCTTATGCCACTGAGCTAAATCCCTGGCCCCAAAACATACAACATTTAAGCTTATGCATTTTATTTACTTTAGTTATCATTCTGTTCTCAAGAGGCATTCACTTTTCTATCACAGACTCAATTGTATCATCTTTATGGCAGAATAGTACTTTACTATGTATAAATATGACATTTTCTTTCTTTATTACCCAAAGAAGAGCACTTCTGAAAGTGAAAAAGGTCAGTTTTAGTAACTGTTTAGTAAAGAAGATGTGATGTACATTGCCTCATGACTAACACTCGACGTGACCAGGAGGTCACGTTACAGGAGGACCGTTACAGAGTGAAATGTTTCATCTTCATTTGAATGGCACACAATATAAAATTAGACTTTTGGCCACTGTAATATATTAGGACAAATTCATTCCTAACTCTTCAGTTGATTTTTCTGTTAATTAAAAGCACTGAAAAATTTATGATGAATTTTTCCTTGCCTCATTCTCTACTTGCAGGTCTCACTTCTTGGAGCCAAGTAACCTTTGAAGCCATATATACCCAACAAGTCTTACACTAAATAAAATCACAAAAACTAACCCTTACTACATGATTATAAATTTATTCTGAGGTCGATAATTAAACAGATAACTTTTATGAGAACACACAGAAATTATGCAAATATTATGAATTTGATTGACGTAACACAAAGGGTATTGAGTTTTTATTATATTTTTATGTCGCTTTTCCATTATAATTCAGTGCTCTAAAAACCAGTGTTCTCTGTAACAGTCTGATCTAAGATTTATAATTGGACCTATAATTGGATTGTCAAATTAGATTCACACAAATCTGAGAAGATGGGTGAAGGAAAGGTGGGAAAAAGGGACATAAAGAGAATCAAATGTGTTACGTATATTTGCCAACTCCCTACCGTCAGTGTAATCATTATGTACATATGAATATAGCATATGTTGGCAAACATACATTAACAGAACTAGAATACTAAGACTCAGGACTCTTCTAGCATTTAATCCTTATTAATAATTTCAAGTGTGTATGTAAATAAATGAGGCTATTTCTTCGACCATTTACCTAGCAGATCTCTAGGTCCATCAGAACAGACTAGCAGGGTTTAAGAATCAGTGTCTGTGAAATGTTTGTAGCCATGGCTTGTACATAAGGAAGCTGTTCGTTTACAGAGCTTTCTGTATTCTCTCAGGCCCAGGTCATGTACTTTTTCTTTTGGAGTCATGTTCCATAAATTGATAGATTTTAGGTTTCTTCATCAAAGCAACTCTCTTCGGACCACTTGCAACTTGTAAAAGCATTTAACATATAAAGGCAGTTAAAACAACTTACAGTCTTTGGGTAGCCATTCTCTCATTAACGTGTTTACAAGATGTTCATTACTCTCTAGGACAACTCTGAGTAATGGGGAGAACGAATTACACACCAAGAGTTCATCATTTTCTGTTCAATTGTGAGAGATACCAAAATTAGTTTTTACCTTGTGTTTCAAACAGGGTATTTAGTCAAAAACAGCTTTGAGATTCTTGGGTTGTTTCTCATTATGTGTTCAGCAGTGCATTTCGGCTATGGAAGCCTTGGGTGAGTGATTCCTTCATTTAGATTCGGGACCTGGGAAGTAAATAAAATAATTATGATATCTCTATGTTTCTCAATTAAGTAAACCTGCTAAAATTCAGGGAGACTAATTCTATCACTAAATGGACTTTAATCGTCCTTAACTGTTTTCACTGTTTTAAATACATAATTTTAGATTGTTTTCTGAACAAAATTTGTAAAAATTTGTATACAAAAGTAATTTCTTCTGCCTGTGTGAATTTTAACGTTCTCTTTTGAGTATGAAAATCAATGAACTAGGTGTGTGATCTTGAAGTGTGTTTCAAACAAGTGTGAGCAGAACTGTGATCCATATACCTAAAACCTCCTGAACATTTTCCAAATATGCTACAAGAATAACAGTTCAAATTATATTTCAAAACATTTATTTTAATGGAAATCAATTTTCCAATTGACTGAGTAAATATATTCATATTCAGTAAAATAATAAGAGATGTTTAAATACTTACATTTGTTAGAATATTCCCAAGAAACATACCAATTTAAAAATGAGCATTTGTCAACAATCTTCTGGTCATATCACTCAGATTGCTCTAACAGGTCTCTCATTTCATGACAGTCATCTCAGATAGCAGAGAGCCCATACTGCTGAAATATTTTATGTGTTTTTAGTCACTTTAACAAACTGATCATTTCTTCTCACTGCAAAAATTAAATATGTCAAAAAAAGCCTATAAAATATAAAGATTAATAAATGTTGCTTAAATTTTGATACATAATTATAGTTTTTCATAGTTAATATTACTATTAAACAGCTCCAATTTTGATTCTGCATTGTGAATTTGAAAAATATTTGTATAATTATGCAGCAATCATAAATATGCAAGTTAAAAACCCACTATGTCAACTATTATTCTCTTTTACTCCTTTTATATCTGCCTATAATAAAAGAACACTGCAATGTTTTTAATATCAATTTGTACATATTTAAAATATTCTTTGAGATTTTAGATACTGTTTTAGTGACCAAGCCTATCTGACTGTAACAGAATCCTACACTACCCTCCAAATGCAGAATTGGTGTTAACAGTTTTGGAAAAGTACATAAAGATTATATCTTTTAGAAGATGAGTGACATAAAATACTGAACAATTTTGAATACTTTGTTTTAAAACATTTTCTAACTTTCTGTAAAAATTGCATCATAGTGACATTATTTGTGAATAAGTGTATGAAATTATATGAATCCAATTGAAAGCAAGATGATGGTGTGACACTTGCAGAAAACTGTTCTTCATGGCATAACATTGTATCTGCCACTGTTACACATTTGGCCACAAAATGAAAACTAAAATTGGAATTTTTCAAAACCTTTAGCACAATAAAACAACTCAATCATAGATCAATATAATTATCTAACTATATCTATCCATATCTAAATATCTCTGCATAGATATCTATCTAGATCCCATATGGGATCTAGATAGATATATATTCTACAGAATGCTCCATTTCCTTTTCAGCACAGTTTAAATTGTAAGCAGATTAGAAAAATTCTTGCCATCAAAAAAGATTTCATTAAGGTAGAAAATGACAGTAATAGCTTGAATTTTTACAGAAAAGGGAAAGACAAAAACAATTATGAAACAAAACTCAGAGTAACAAAAATCATGGCAGGATAAATGAAGGAAATAATGAGCAACAGAAGAAATAGTACATTAGTGGAACTAGTATTCATTTATTAAGAAATGGTTTATAAAATGCACCAACTGTATATATGCATATGTGTGTGTGTGAGAGAGAGTGTGTGATAAATGTATCCTATCACCCTATCCAATTGAATCATTGTTTTAGCATTGACACAGAAGGACTAACACAGTAGAGTCTTTACGTTTTATGTTTTAGCTCTAACACTTACTGGGTTTCTATTTTTACATGTCACTTAATTTCAAAAGAGCTTGTTTTTAATTCACACATAAAATATGGATTAAAATGAACTCATCACAAATTAATTGGGTAAGTAAAGTAGTCGATGTATCTAAATCAGTTGTTAGGCTAATGCCCAACAAAAAGCACTGCAATTAAAAGTAAGTGTTTTTTAAATTATCATTCGAAACCACCTCATTTAATCATCACCACAGCCTTATGAAATAAGAATAAATGCAATTGTTTTACATAAAAATTTTACATAAGAAATAAAATAGAAATCTAAAAGATCTATTATATTTGCCAAGTTATACACAGTTCAAGTGCATATTGTAATTTCAACCTAGCTTTGTCTTACTCCAAAACTCATACACTAGCCTGGTACAAAGTATTCCTTCACAATTAATATAAGCAATGCAATGAAATGGGATATATTAATATAGCCACACAAAAACATGTTTTAAAATAATAAACTTGTGACATATACAATATGTATCATATATAAAGAAATTTTCTGAGAGGGTGTATGGACATTCAGTTGCTTACATAGACTGATTGAAAAAAGTCCTCTTCTCCATGAATTTCTTTTGTAACTTTGTCAAGAATAAACTGATCAAAATGTGTGGTTAAATTCACAAACTCCTAGTTTCTCTTTCATTTATTAATATATCTGTAATACCTTATTTTAAGGACTCAATCAAGTAATTGATTTCTCATTGTATTGTATTTTGTAAACAAACTCACATAAATCTGTCATTAATTATATACATATATATGTTTATGTAAGGTATTAGTATACATAAACACATATAAATTCAAATCACATTCCCCAGTTACAAATATAACACATTTTGATAAATAGATTTTATTTCCTGACAAAGATGATTTTTTCCATGATTCTGGTCCCACATTAGAGTTGGACCAGAAGCAAATGAAATTCAATGGTTATGTTCAATGTTGACCTCACGGGAAAATCAGTTCTCATCCAGTTAGGTTTATGGAGAGACTCAGTTTGTGAACTGAGATTACCTATCTGTCTATCTATCTATCTATTGATCTACCTTAGAGAGTGAAAGAGACACAGAAAGAGAAAAAGAGAGACAGAAATGTACAAAAATTTATCAGTTGTTTAGGTAAAACAGGAAATCCAATAAAAAGTAAGTTTAATCTAAATCTTGAACCTGAGAAATAATATTCAGAACAAAGGTTAATTTTTGAATAATTGCACTTTTAAATTACTGTAATTTTAATTGTAAAATGTAAATGCATAGTATAATAGACAAGATGTAAAATAATTGTATTTTCTGTGAGGAAAAACTTCCTAACATGATAACTCTTAAATTGGTTGCATTCATTCATATAGTTGGATCATATTTTTATATAATCTGTATTTACTTAATGCTGTGTACTTAAAATTTATGTAGGCCTCATTTAACAGCAGAAAAATTAGAATTTAAGTTGGCTGTTGAAAAATACATGCTTTAACAAAGTGCAGTGCTTAACATGATCAAAAAGTATCATTTGTATTTCTGAGAAGTGCTTAGAAATCCAATGGCACACTTTGAGGAGCCCATTTAGATAATAAATATAAAATGGATGAAATAAACTTTTCATTTTGTTAAATTATGTCCACATATTAAGTAAGGTATGCCAGTGTAATGGACTGGATCAGATCTGTCCCCCAGAAGTTCGCGTGCTCAGTGCTGTGTTTGGTGTATTTGCAAGATGCTCGGATCATGGGGCAGGATTGCGAGGTGCAGCCTCTTTGGTATAAGTAGGTCAAAGGGATTATAAACCGGGGTGGGCACTGCTGTCCCCACTTGCTTTCCCTGCAGCTCCCTTCCACTTTTAGTTTTCTGGTTGTGGTGAAGTGCGTAGCTTTCCTCTGCCATGCTCTTCTACCATCTTTCTGCCTTGAAGCCAGCCGATCATGGGCTGAAATCAAGAACTAAAATAAAGCATGTGTCCTTTAAACTGTTTACATTGGGCATTTTGTCCCAGCCATGAAAACTAATTAATGGAGCCTAGAACTGTCTGTGCCATAAGATCTTTTCTTGAAGAAGTTTACACTAAGTGCAATAGTTATTAAAAGAACCCGCAGTTACAGCCATGTGATAAATTACACATAGCCATAAGAGTAAAAAATTAGTGGTATCCAACATGATTGGATTCAAGTTAGCAAACACAGGAAATTTTCCACATTTTGAATGAAATTTGAGCTATAATTTAAATAAAATTAAGAATTATTCAGAGGGAAAAAAGACAACAAATCATCCTAAGCAAAGCAAGCAGCATGTGAGAATGTACTAAAGTGGGAAGTAGCATGTTAAT
Source organism: Dolichotis patagonum (assembly GCA_004027295.1). Taxonomy (NCBI): domain Eukaryota; kingdom Metazoa; phylum Chordata; class Mammalia; order Rodentia; family Caviidae; genus Dolichotis; species Dolichotis patagonum. The sequence continues at coordinate 6,508 of PVJX010009530.1, forward strand.
TGTACTTCTCTGCCATTAGTACACTGTGGTAATTTAAAAGCCACTGGGGAAACTGGTGAGTTCCTGGAGAGTAAACTGAGAACACCTGAACAGAATAATGCTATGGCAACTGGGAAAATAGGCATTGGCTGGAAAATCACCTGGAAACATGCTGTGAATAATGCTGTACCGTATTTGGTGGGCCATCTGCCGATACTTCTAAACTATAATGCCAGAACAAGACAAAAACTTGGCAGGGAGCATGAATGATGGCACTCAAAGCTAATGTTTACACCTCCAAAACACACTTGACATTTTCAAATGAATGAACTGATGCTACCTCATCTCAGTATGTCCTGCTAATTCAGCCCTATTTATTTATACTTTTTGTTCTTCATCATGGTATTTTCTGAGTGGGAAATTTCAGTTTTTCACACACACACACACACACACACACACACACACACACACACACACATATATATATTACATAGTTTGTTAATATCAAGTATTATTTGTTTTCTCATTATAGGGCATTTTATATATTCAAGATGAAAAGCAATGGTTTTGTATTCATTTCTCACAATACAGTTTGATACTTTGATATTTTCAGTATACCATGCTTCCCAAGATATTTAGGGGAAAGGATATGAAGAATTATATTTAAATAATTTTCCATCTATTTATTGTAGGGAGCCATTGAAGCTGGACATTGATCACATGTGTGGGGCTAAAGAAAGACTAGACCAGAAACAGAGACCAAAACAAGCTGTGTAAACAAGTTGTTCCAGCACCAGGAAGCCAAGGTGCCCAGGCCTGCCAGGCAACAAGTTGCTAGGCAGTGGGCTTGACATTGACATTCTTCTTCATGAGTACATGGAGTATATAAATAAATGTGCTATAGTGATTAAGCAATACCTTTTCTCCCATCACAAGGATAAGGGCTCCACCTGACCCCAGCTTTGTCTTGCTCATCCTCTTGTGGTCCTACACCCAAGAACCTCAAGGGCCACATGGGTCACAGCAATTTATTTACATGCAACATAACTGAGACAGATTTATTATATAAATGACTCTGATGCTTCCCTTTTATGTATCCACAGTGTGACACTGTGAATCCTCACACAATCTCAATAAGTCAATTATGTTTCCTTGCTCAGACTGTGGAGTAGCTGTGCACTTTAAATTAAAAAGAAACATGCATGTAAATAATGCCTAATTGATTAGGCAGTGACATCAGAATTTGCATGGGGTCTGTGGCTCTAGGTGTGACTATGTGGGATAAAAAGGAGTAAAACTAGATAGGAGGAGGAATTTCCAAATAAGGTTAATATGTATTTCTCAGGAAGCCAGGAATCTCAACCGGAAACTATAGCAGTGGGCGCTTTGAAGAATTTCCTCTCATTTTCATGTGGCTGATTTACCCAACTCAGTTAACTCCTGGCTGCCTACCTATTGTATCAGTTCACTATCAATGATATTTGGAATTCTGAAAAGGATAGGAATTATCCTGATAATATGTGATCATATCCTGATAATATGTGTACAAACACATGTGGCCTGATCAGGTATCTGGGAGGTAAGATATTCCTTGTGCCGTGTGTAACAAATGTCTTGAGATTCAGTTAAGTAAACCAGCTAAGCTTCAGCCAATCACAGGCTAATCTCACCTAGCCATGTAAAGCAACCACTTCACTGTAACCAATTAAACGGTTTATACAATCCACTTATTTCCTGTGTCTTTAAATACTATTCATTTTCATGGAAAGTAGAATCCATACCCATGAGCCAAATGTGATACCTAACTCATGAATCATTCTTTATTCAATTAAACTCTGTTAAATTTAATTTGTCTAGTTCCTGAAGTGGGTTCATAACAATGTAGCAATCCAAGCAGTCAAACTGATAAATTTGGAGTTTAATTAGCTGAGATCAGTGACCACTTGCATGAACCCATTTCAGAGTCTCACCAAGTGGCTCTGAACTGGATAATTACAAAGCTTTTAAATAGGGAACCACAAAAAGACATCCTGTTGGAAACAATTTAGCTAGAATCTTACATTAATTTTTGGTTGACACCTGTATCCCGCTTCTTTTGTTGAGCAGGTTAACTTTTCTCTTGTGAGTACAGCTCATTCTGCTTTTCTCATGGGACTTATACCCTGAGTAATTTCCATTTTCCTGGGGCACTAGTTAAATGAAGGGCTCAAGATGGTATCAGTTATGTCAAACTACAACAGTTCCCTTTAAATTAAGTCATATCCATGAGAAAATTATAAATGTAGAACTCACATTTATTGAAATATAGTTAAATATTTGTGGAGGTGTATATGTTTAATGTATTTAAATATTATACAATATATCCATACAATCAAATATGTAACCTCATTAATATAAATAATTTCTGTTTTTGTATCAGCTAAAAGTTAATTTACATCAAAAGTATGTAGCAAATCAACAATAACAAAATTAATACGCTCATAATTCTTACTCCCTGCCAATAGTTACTATATGATATATATAACTACAGAAGTAAAAAAGAGACAAAGTAAGACTAGAAAGCAACATGAAAATACACTGGCAAAGAAACAGACCAATAATTGTAAAAAAATGCAGACACGAAATTTGGTAATGAGATTACCTATAATGTAGGAATCCATCAAATGAAATTTTCTTTGCACAAATTCTTTTGATGCATGAGCAAAAATAGTTATTCCTTGTTATTTTATGTTCTGGACATGTTTTTGTTACAGCAATGAAATACGCTATCATCCAAAAGCACAATGCTTGTGTTATGTTCTTTCAAAAATTAATGTATAAAACTTTTATTAGATTAATACAACTAATCAAGAATATATTAAAAGGATTTTATACATTTTTAAAATTTTCTCAATAACAAAATGATATACCATAAAATTCCCATCTTACTGCTTTTTGGGAAAAAAAGGAAACCAGTGGGTGGAGTAAAAGTTCAATGGTTTCCAAGCTTTGGAGAGAAGAAAAGCCAGGAAAAAGATGGATTTCTAGATTTAGGAAGTACACAGGATTGCACTGCAGTACTAGCTAAGTGTCAGTAGATATTTGTCTAAACCTACTAAATAGACCGCAGCAAGAGTGAACATAACGTGAACCAGGGCGCTTGGCTGACAGTGGCATGGGTCAGTATAAATTCACCAAACTTAGTGAATGTGTCGCTGGGTGCAGGATGCTGGCAATGGGATTGCTTACGCGTGAGAGAAGGAAGTATATGGAAATTTAACAAGGTTTTCTCTGTTGGGCTGTGAGTCAAAAACTATCTAAAAAATGAAGCCTACTCATTTAAGATAAAACTTATTTTGAAGTTGTGTAAGTAGTCATGTGGAAAAGTGATTTGCAAAGCATTCCACAAGAACTCAAATTAGGAAATATGGAAAAATATGACACAAAGGTTCTATTTGGAGTCACACAGAAGCAACCAATAGGAGACAGAATCTTGTAGGTGGTTTATTTTTGAGAAACTATAAAAAGAACAGTGCAGGGCCTACCCTTATATACATTTCAGAACTACAGCATTATGCGCTCAATATGACATACATCAAAGCTTAGAAATAAAAAATTACTGAGAATTATGACAAGAGGCCTCAAAGACAAGATTACCACGGGATAACTGAAGTGATCAAACTAAAATTTATCTATATGTGCTCAAAATTTGTCATTGATTCACAGGTATAAATATTCAGATGCCACTCCAAGTTTGCCTTCCTTTTGAACATTAAAATCTAATCACGTGCTGTCCTAGTCCTAAACCCTCATTATGTAAGCATTGCAAGTTTGCTTCTGGTTGATTGTGCATTTGTGAAGCTATGAACAGCTTTGAGAACAGCAGGCTGAAGTATTATTGCTTTGATTTGTCAGGATTGAGAACACAGATGGCAGAAAAGCTGGAAATTTAGAGAAGAAATCACAGAAGTAAGACAATCACAGATCAGATAAAGCTATTTTTTTAGAATAAATTGCACAAATTATCTATGTAGATATAGAAAACACCCTTGAGGGCCAGATTTTAAAAAAAAAAAAACTAGTAGAAATCTAAAAGAAAGGAGAAGTATCTCTTCCCAGAGGAAATAATTTTAATATGTGTTTACGCAAGCTAATAATTTACTACTGAGAAAATACAACACATTTTACAAGAATATAATATAATTTAAAGTTCATGTGATGTTTTCTCTATAATGCCCAATTGTGAACCAAAAATTTTTATACAAAGAAAAAGAAAATGTATCCCATAGAAGGGACAGTTTAATAGAAATTGATTTTGAGATGTTTCTGAGATGTTTTATGTATCTAGTTAACATTTCAAATCAGCTGGTATAAATATATTTGAACAGATAAATAAAAATATATTAATTAATAAAGCAATGAATGAAGAGAATGAAAACAAAAAGTAAACTAAAAAAGCAAAAGACTGAAGTTGAACATTATAATAGAAAAGATGAATGTTTATTTCATGGATACAAGATTGAAAGTGGCAAAAACAAACCATGCATGAGAATATGATTTATGAAAATCAGTTTTGGGAATTTGTTGGAGACCACTACGAAGCTGCTCTGAGCAGGATTTAAATTTTACTAATTGGCTTTCTATGTTTATCTGTGAGTCTGTCCTAGGCCTCGGCCCCTTGCCTGGTGATCGGAGCTGATTCATAGTAAGTGAACCCCTATGAATCACTGGTCTTGGCTGAGGCCTGTAGTGGCCTGTGAGGCCAGAGATACCTCAAAGGCAAGATAAGGCCACAGCTATGGACACTTGGCTCCAACCCCAATTAACAAGATAGAGATTACAGCTACAGAAATTACTCATGCAGTATCAAGCCTACCATAAATGTCAATTGGAGATAAGACAGTTCTCCTAAATTGGCATAATTTACTACTTGGAAAAGTCTTTGAAGTGACTCCAAAGGTCCTGCTTATTACCTGGGCTTTCCTCAGTTTCCCCACCTTTTGTCCTAATAAAGTGAGCTAATCCAGAGAAGCTTTAGTCTTACCGCTCAGAGTCTCAAGCTTAACTAAAGGGTTTTGAGCCTCCTGGAGCCCTAAAAATCATACAACTGTCTCTCTTTATTTAACCTCCGCCGTACACTCGCTTGGGAGATCGGGGATCTAGGTCAGGACCCAATAGGAGTTCACAGAGCACAGGATAGAAAAATGCTTAAAATTATTAAGAAGAGCCACAGGCTCAGCACTGCCACGTGTTTATAACTCTGGCACTTAGGGGACTGAGGCAGGAGAGTCTGAGATCAAACCCAGTCTGAGCTGTGTAGCAAGTTAAGTATAGCGTAAATATAAGTGAGACTCTCTCTCACCCCACCCTGCACTAAGAAAACGAAAGAAGAAATATTTACTTTTTTGGTTTACTCACTTTTCTGATCTCTACTTTGGTCTAAGCAATGCACATCCATTAAGTGACTGGGGAAAAAATCATTTTAGAATGCTACAGAGTAAGCAATATCCTCAGAAAGAGTTAGATTTCTACTGGAGGGAAGAAAAAACTGTAGTTTGCTGATAATGAACAGACAAAGCCAGAAAGCACAGTGGACACATATCAGGAGTTGAAAGGGGCTGAAAAACGACAATGAAATTAGAAATGCAAAGAGTGTATGAGAATTATCAAGATACTATATTGATCTGTGGCAAACCCCGAACAGGAGAATCACAAACACAGCAGAAGGGCTTTGTGGTTTTGGAGGGCAGCCATTCTCTCTCTCAGAGAATAAATATTTCCCTTTTGAGAAATTGCTGCTGACTTGTTACTGGGCTCTGATGGAGACTAAGAACTGCCCACAGGACATCAAGTGACTTTGTTGTTTGAGCAATTCAATGCTGTTCTGTATTTTGTGCTAGTGATTCATCTAGGCATAAGTGCACTTCCTGAGATGCACTCAGTTCAGTTAGGAGACCACTACAAGTGAATAAAACCTAAAAGCTAATACTGAAATGAGGCAATTTATAGTATTAACAAGGCTGCCTACTATGTGGAGGCCAGGTAATCGCTTACCCACAGACTCTAGCAATGACCTAATGGGATATGAGGAAGTGTTATGGAAAACATAAAGACACTGCATCACTTACTTGTCTCCCAGCCTTGCCATTGCCCCACCTAAGTATCCTGAAATCCATCAGCAATGGTAAATCAAACATTCTCAATTTGGTATCACAATGCAAGAATGTAGCAGCTGGTTGAAATCAATGATTTCCATTATAAAAGTTGGATTGAGTCTCTTTCTGTACCTGTGTCACCATAATTTTACACAAGCACCCTTTAAATTTACTGATTATATAGAGGGAAAAAAGAATATGCCTTAATATCCAAAAAATTTCATGGGCTAATACAGTGGCATGCATAAATTCTTATTATCTATCTGAGGAAATATAAACCTATGATGCAAACAATACTACAAAGGAATCTGAGGTAAGAGATTTTTTTTGGCAAGAAAGAATAAACAGAACAGGGTAACCATGGCAGTGTTGGTGCTATAGATCACCATTTGCATCACAAAATAGAGAATATTCCACAAATATATTTGAATAATTTGACTTTAGTAAAGTTTTGATGGGCTCACTTAAGTCATATATTAGATGGCATGCATTTTCCTCTATATTATACAATTAAAAATCATTAAATAGAGTTAGAATGGATAGGCAGAGTAGACATCAGTTAGTAACACAATTCACTTTGGATCTTCAGCATTACATGAGCTTTGAATTGCATCCTTTGAAGAAGAGTGAATATACTTTTAGGTCTTGGGAATGTAATGGTTGGAACATAATAGAATGTATGGAATTATCTTTTCACCTTAAGATACATACCAGTTATGTAAATGAAAGTGTTGGAAGATGAGCATGTGGTTAATTGGTTAGTTAAATTTTATTGTTTCTTGAACTGATTAATATCTCAGTCACTTTCCAACATTTGGTAAACTACACTCCAGGCAAGTTTTGGTGATATTAAAGGTCTGTTTTCCATCAGATTTTTCTAATACATAATACTGCTATTCCATTCTAATGCAATAATGTGCAATCACTTCAGAATTTTAAACTAAAGTGAGGGCAATGGAAAATTCACTAGATCCCCATGTCTTACAATAAATTCACTGTGATGTGTCACATAAACAAACTATGGCTAGGATCAAATCATTTTCCAAATCAAGGAGAAGATATTATATAGCTACAATTATTAAATATTAAAGTTAGAAATCTTCTAAAATCTAGTGCTATATGATGGACTATGCTCACCAACAAAATAAATGAAGTGACACTTGACATCAGCATGAGGAGTTTGGAAGCCATAATTTTTGTCCTCACAATAAAACAGTGGGATATAGTGAGTATCAGTGATTGTCTGAGAATTATAGGAAAAACTTTTGTCTCAGAAATGAAAGGCACTTCAAAAAACGTAAAGAATCATAACTTACTTGAGCAGATGTCAAGGCAAACAAACATTGTGGGAGCAGTACTGGTATGCGGAAAACAGTGCTGTAATGGGCACTTTGCTGGAGGCTCACAGTACCTGAATTTAAGAGTTAAAGTTCTCAGGGTGCACAGTTCTATGACAGTTCCTTTATGGTTGTGAGTTTTGCCTAGAGGAAGCCTACCACGTTATCCCAATGAAGGCCAAACAAAATGCCCTCCTGCTCCCGCCAGGTAGCCGGATAAATCAGCCATTTCTGAAATATGCTCAGAATATTCTTTTCCTCGTTATAGGCCTCACAAAAAATCTACTTACTAAAGTGAGATCTAAAGTGGGGCTTTGCTTTAACCTAATCAATATGGGGAAGGAAAATATTCAACTGCTGTCCTCTCCAAGGTTCCTTCGTCTTAAAATGTGGAAACAAAATAAAATGAGCAAACAAAAAATCAAACACACTCAGAAATATCATATTCAAATTTTGGAAAAACCAAAAAAGAGAAATATTGTATTGAAAGAAGATTGACAATGTAAAAAGAAAAGACTTTACAAGAGATAAGTAAAAACTGAACTATGAGACGGCTCTTCAGAAATCACACAAATGAGCAGACAAAGCATTGAAAGGAAACACCAGTGAACAGTAAGTCTGATCAAAGCACTTGGTGAGTGCTGCTGTCACTCAACAGAAAGAATCTTCTCAAGAGATGTGGAGCAACTGTTAACATCTTTTTAAAGAAATGTCATCAGAAGAAATGAAACTTGAGGCTATGATTATGAACTTGAGACCAAGATTCAGAAGTCTCGCTGAAAATTTCCCAGTTCTCATTGTGGAAAAAGCACATTGCTCAAGATTCAATGTTACCTCATTAAGATTTCAAACTTGCCAGAATTGTGTGAACTGAATTTGTATTCCAAAACACTCTGGTGAACTTTCAACATTATAAGGGTTTATTAAGGCAATTTAAGAACGAATTGTGAAGAAAACCTGTGAAATAGGTAATTTTTAAAAATTCTCCATTATAAGAATGCTCTTGGCCCAATACAGTTTCTGGTATGAAAATTTCTGTCACAGAAAAACATTGCAGTGTGGTCTCATCGAACTTATCAATTCAGTTTGGCACTGTATGACTTCTGGTCTTCCTCAAATTCAAAATGACCACAAAATGCAAACATTAATCAATTCAATATATAGAACCAGCCCTGACACCACAACTACCGACACTACTTCAGAATGATGAAGTAGGTACATTTGAAGTGAGGGACATTATTATGAAGGAGGATTGATACTGATGTGTCTTTTACTTTAATAATATTTCTTTTCAAATTTAATTAGGCACATTTTTATCACATCTCATAAAAGATTTTTCTAAATGCTAAAAAATAAATCCAAATATGTAATTCACTTTTGGATTATAATCAAAATTCTAGGTACAAAATAACCTTTATAGAAAGAGTTATGTACACTGCTTGTGACAGCCCTGTGATTTTAATTTATTTGTAGTCAAAGATAAAGTACATCAAGGAGTTAAATAATAAAATGATTTCACAAATGTTTATGTGCCAGCAATCTATGAAGACTTAATCATATGTATTTATATTAATTTATAATAATTTTTGCAATTTCAGTCTAAAGGTAATGTATTCATAGAAAAGTGAGTGATAATATAAGTAGTTAAAAAGAACTTCTTTATTGGATAATTATCATAAGTCATTAAAACAGTTCCTAATTCTTAATCACATGATTTTCCAGTTGGAAAACCCTACTGCTGTGTCCAATAGAGTTATGATAACCCTGTATTATTTACCTGATATTTTGAAGGAAATTATTTTAATTAAGTCAACAGTAACCACTGGATTTATATGATGTTTCATGTAGTTTTTGAATACTAAAACATGTGACTATTTTGTCACATTAATACCTAAATGAAATTTAAATTGCAATAGGTAAAATCAATTAGTAAAATACATCATAGATCACACCATTGTATCTCTAAGATTTAATCATTTTGAATAAAAAAATTCCAGCATTATTAGTCATACTAACAAAAGAGCTACAAATTCACTGAGTGATAATTTTTAACAGTGACCCTTATTGGATGACATCATAAAAATTGGGTTGTTGTTTTATTAATTTTGAATTTTAGAGACCTTTCCATATTTTAGAAAAAGGTACTTTTAAAGAATGAAAACTATTTTCAACTTATATTAATCTTCAATGGATGTCTGTAGGATAGTAAGTAGGATTTTATTGGTATCTGACTGTATGACAAAAGAAAACTAGAGTAATTTTCAAAGCTGTCAAATTATCTCACTCGTTTTACATGTGCAAGAACAAAAGTTTGAAGATTGTTTGTAAGCATGTTAAACCTGGATAAATGCAAAGTTACTTGTACAAATCTCAGTTTTGTTGAATTCTGTGATGATTATTAGCAAAACATAAAATCATTTGTCATAAACTCAGCCGAAGCAGGTGCAGGGCACTTAGAAACACGAGCATTTATTAGGGCTTTAAAATCAACATGTGCTCAAAAACACAGCTAAAACACAGTATCACTCTCTGGGTTTGTGACATTAATTTATCCACAGGTTCTGTGTCCTAAATCTGAATTGTGATCTTCTCATTATGACTGCTAGATTGTTAACTAAGATTATCTTTGCCATACCCAAAGAAACTATTAAAAGGTTTCTTGAAACAAGAATATTATCACATTTCTTTTAAGAGATGGCAACACTCATCTTTATAAAGAAAAAATCTCTTTGCCAAGATTTATGTAGACTTGTTTTGCATCTATAACCACAGATTATTTGGATTTATCAAGGTTCATCTCAGCATATAATAGGAAACTACCTAACTTCATGGTAGTGTACAAGAATAGTTTATACATACATATACATCTTTGTACTGTTATTGTCCCAATTTCTGCTATTTCAATGTTATCTCCGTAAGATACTGACTCCATGAGCTTTCCATTAGTAGTCAAAATACCAAGTATTTACCAAAGACAACTAAAACTTTTCATGCATATAAAGAAATATGCATCGTTATTTTACAACAGTTTTATGTATAAGAGGCAATATCTGGAAATTTGTCTCATATGTATATCATAACTTTCAGAGTAAAATAATAATTTCACTATAGTAAAATTAATACTAAAGAGCAGAAGGACTACTTAAGAATTTCACTATAAAAGTGAAAACATTTAGATTTCTAAAAGCAAGAAAATAAAAATCTATGTATTATACATTTTCTTTCGATTCACAATAACTTGAAGGTTTTAACATCCCGGGTTTTTTTACCTTAGGACCATGTACCATGTTTTCATTCTGTGTCACCATTACCATGTCTAGATTCCTTTCACACCATAACCCAAATTTTCCATTAATTTCATTTTTGTACTATTTCCTCTAACTTGATTATACCAGCATACTTTTGACTATTAGTTTTCATTTTCTGATACCAGGTTGAATACTTTGATATCTTTGAATTACAAGTTTTCTTGTTTGCTTCTTATAATCATTAGAATCTACTTCAGGATTTGAATTGGTATAATCAAATTCTAACCACACAGAATTTGATCTTCTTAATCTTTCATTGAATCATATGTCTTTGAGATTCTTTTTTCTCTTTCTTTTGCTATACCCTTTTTAACGTCTATTTCATTTATTTTATTCCATTATGTATGACTCTTATGACTGTTTGTACAGTGTTTTAGGTTCGGAAAATCGTGCTAAATTGTGTGATTATTTGAAAATAGGATATACTTATTCTTAAATACAAGAATATACAAGAATAAGTGACTTGATGAAACACATTGACAAGAGATAGTATGACCTTTCACCTCTGTAAATTGGGACAGATACACAATGCTAGTCTTAAACTGTCCATTTTCAATGGTATCAATAAAACAACAGAAAGACAGAAACTAGATGGAAGCACTTAAGTGTCAGGAGCTAATAAAATGATTTTCTGACAGTGTAGTAAGGTCTAAAAGTTAATCAGGGAACCTGGACTCAGCAAGATGTATTGTTCCCAGGCACAAGGAGATAGAGTGCCAGGAAGGACTATTTATATAGCCTAAGGGAAAAAATAATCTTACATTTGAAGCGCGAACACTAACATCAGTTTGAAATGAAAAGTCACGTTGCTTTTAGACGTTCTAGATCCAACGTAGTTCACACATCCTGACCTCACAAACTGCACAGAATTCTGGGACATTTGAAGAAAGTGTCCCTCAGTGTTACCATGAGGATCTGCAGTAATTGTTACTGAATATTTTCTAAACACAGGTACTTGTGGCCAGAGCTAGATATACATTTACAGAGAGGGAGATATATCCAAATATTTAGGGCTACAACATCCAGTGCTCTGTCTCTGATACAGGAGCCCTGATACTCTGTCACTTTCTTTCTGAATTTGTAAATTATGAAATGGGGGGACAGAGTGACTATGGCTCAATGCCATCTCACAAAGGGCCTCCTCAGTGTTTAATTGGTGGCTATTCCTTTTATTCTTGAATGTATAAATTGGAGAAAGTATTTATCAGCTGGTAGAAACGTCACACAGTTACCTTACCTGTGCAGGAAGAGCTATTTTTCTCTCCTGTTCTGCCATTCCTTACACGATGGAAGTTAGCTCAAGTTGCAGCCTTGCAGAAGATGTGAGAGTCTGCTTGATTGTGTGGAAAGCAAATAGAAAGCTTTAGAGATATGCAGCTTGCTTTAGGAATTTTCTAGAGTCCAGTTTAGTGACTTTATTTAGTGAAAAACTAGTGTTAAATTTAAGAGAACCTAACCACAATGGGACTTCTGAAAGAAATGATTAATTACACAGTAGTCTCTGCTCACATAACTAACAGATTCAATGAGTTAAAAGAGCATAGGAACAGAAGAATGGAAAGTGGATGAAGACCCAAAAAGGCAGAAAAGCAAGTCCTATGACAGTGAGCTTGAATCATAAGTGTACCAAGTCATCTAAGAGCTTGTGTCATAAGTGTGCCAAGTCATCAAGAAGGTGTCCATTGAGTCTTGTAACAGGCTCTTGCAGTAACCTGAGATTGTGCATTAAAAGTTGGAAGCAAAACAGAGTAAAATACAGAATGCATGCACATTTAAATATCAAATATATGACGATTTCAACTAGAAAAATGCTATATTTAACATGTGACAAAGGGACATCAGCTTTCCAGTAAACATAACATAAAACTGCAATTAGAAAGAGTGAAACATAGTAAATTCTATTCCAAATTTATAACAGATGAAAACAAGCCTTTTATGTAAGTTTTTCTCAAAAAAAACATAAAAAGCAGTTATAAATCTCAAATGCAGTCTCATACTAAAAAACAAAGAAATAAATATTAAACTATAAATTTATTGTGTCTATTTACTTTTCCTTTCTTCTTAAAGTCTACTTTTGTACTAATAGTTTTTCATTTCTATGAGAATGGAAAGTTTTCTTCTTGAAATATTATATCCAAAATATTCTTCATAATGTATCCAAGTATGCAAACCTTTTTCTTTTTATTGGAGAATGAGTAGGAAAATTCTTAATGCTCAAAATATTCAAAATGTGAGTTATGAAATAATTTTTATTCTAAGCTATGTCTGACACTGTTGAGAAATTTACATCACATATTTTGATTTGTTTTATTCAACAATAAAATTTTCAATAAAACACCTCTTGCTTTAAAATACTTTTGGGTTTCATATAGCCAAATTTTACAACTAATTTGTCAAATACTTTAATAATTTTACAGATAATCCTTTGTATACTTGGTTGACTGATCTTCTAATATCATTCAAATCAAGATACTGATAAAATATTAGTATGTTGCTTTTGAGTGTATAACTCTCAAAGGACAGAAATTATGATTACTTATGTGCAGGCCATACTAAATATCCCTTAGCTTTTGCAAGTAATTTTATTTGTCTTTTTTAGAATTTTTTCAGAGTCAGTCTAGTAGAATGATAGGAAAATTGTCTTCAAAATTAATAGAAAGTTTATTAATAGTATATCATCAAATATTCAAGTGTGATACATATCCACACATTGATAATTTTACAATAATATTTTGATTTCAGTTATACCAACAGTTGCTATTAATGAGTCTCTAATTGGTACCCTAATAATCATAAAGACATAGATTATATTTTACAAATACTAATATTATACTGTTATAAACACTAATGCTAGTGTTAATATTACTCTGTTATATGAACAAAACTGAAGGAAAAGATTTTGTAAAGATGAAACAAACTGATCAATTGATGAAGCCAATTGATTTTGAATCCTGTTGAATGAGCACAGAAGATTGTATGTGGTAGGGGAACAGTTGAAGAATGTGTGTGGCAAGGATAAACCAGAAATTTGTCTCAGTTTATGTCTTGACTGAAAGTGGCCTTCGTTTATTGGATTTGGGTTGCTTTCCCTCCTCTCTACGTAAATGATAAGTTATTAACTTAATTCCCATCTTAGAGAAATGAAGACGCATTTTCACATATCAAGTGCTAACTTTAACTGTGAATTTTAAAACATTTATAGTAGAGTTAAATTGTACTCCTTGGCCTTCACTCAAATAAATCACATCAAAACATACCATTGGCCATTTTAAATTTTAAACACTTATTTTTAATATTTGTAACATATTGAATGGTAAAAATGTAGTATACTGAATGGTAAAAAACTGAATGTTTTCCCTCTAAAGTCAGGAACAAGATGAAGATGCTCACTCTCAGCACGCACATTCAGCATAGCAGAAGTGTTAGCCACAACAACAAGGCAGGAGAAGCAAGAGGGGTTTGTACAGGAAAGGAGGAAGTTCCTGGAGCTGCAGTGACTGGCAGAAGGGGTCCAATAAGGTCTGCTGCTATCTCCATTGCAGTACTAAGGGCCTTGGAGACCAGTGGAAAAACCAGTGACACAGTAGGACCCTGGCAAGAGTGCACACGATGCACAGGCAGGGCCAGAGGCATGGAAAAGTCCAAAACAACAGTATCAGGACAAGCCAGCAGGCAGTAGTTAGATGAACCAGCTTTGTGCTTGGAGAGAAAGACATTTGGAATAGAAGTGGGCAGTTAGTGCTACCCTCTTTTCTTTTCCCTATTTTTCTTCTCTCTCTCTGTTTGTCTCTGTCTGTCTGTCTGTCTCTCTCTGTCTCTCTCCATCTGTCTCTGTCTGCTTCTCTCTCTCTCTCCTCTCTCTCTCCTTTCTCTCTCTCTCTCTGTCTCTCTCTCTGTCTCTCTAAAATGACTGGAGAAAACTCCAACCAAAGAAAACTATTCCTTTCCCCTGAATCCAGAGACAAAATTCAGACCCACATGCTGCACAAATCTACCTGCAATTTTGGTTACAGTACACATTCTTGGTCAAACCTGGTCCTGGTCTTGGGTCAAACCTGGACCTAACACAGAATCACAAACACTAGATGAATCTCAACATTTTCTTTTTCTCTGTCTGATGGGTTTTCTTCTTAGTAACCCACTACATCAGTGTATTGATGTACCTTGAAGATATAATGTTAAATAAAATAAGTCAATAACATTGCAAAAATGTTATTTGGAAATTAACCTAAAAATGGAAGTTAAATTCCTACTTGTATCTATGAAGATGGGAATTGAAGAGAATATCAGAAAATGGAAAGGTACCTCCTGTTCCTGGATAAGAAGAGCCAATGTTGTCAAAATGGTCATACTTCCAAAACTGATATATAAATTTAATATAATCACAATAAAAATACCCACAGTACTCCACAGAAAGCAAGGAAAAACAATTGCAAAGTTCATAGGTAACAAAAAGATACTTACAGTGGCAAAAGTAATTGTGGACAACAAGAATGAAATAGAAAGCATCATAATACCTGTTACTGCATTATACTACAAAGCTGCAAAATGATAAATGTCATGGTGTGGCATAAAAACAGATATGTGAATCAATAAAACAAAGTACAGGATACAAAAACAATTCAGACACATTGATCTATTGGATCTTTGAATATGAGACCAAAAACATACTTTAGTATCAAAATTAAAAGCTTCTGAACTGCAAAGGGAGCAATCAATAGAGTGAAGAGACAACACAGAATGGGAAATTATTTGCCAGCTGTTTAATAAACTGAAGACTAAAATCCACAATATAAAAAGAATGTCTTAAAAAGTAGACCACCCATAATAAAAAGCCCAGTCAAAAATGGGGAACTGAAACAGATATTTCTCAGAAAAACAAGTACAAATGCCTAATTAATATAGGAAAAATGTTCAGCATCACTTGACATGAGAACAATGCAAAATGAAAACAACACCAAGATTTCATTTTAAACCAGAAGACTCACAATTACCAAAGTATCAAATAATAACAAATGCTGGTATGGCTGCAGTGAAAAATGAATCTTTCTGTGTTGTCGTGAACTTAAACTGGCACTACTATTATGGAAATCAGTAGGGAGATTTCTCAAAAAGCTAAAAATAAAAATTCCATTTGACCCAGGTATTCCCCTTGGAGATATCTTACCCCAGCACCTAAAGACAACTCTCTACAGTGATGCATGCATACCAATATTTATAGCAGCACCATTCATAATAGCTAAATAAAAAATAGCCCATATGCTCATTAAGAGATAAATGGATAAAAAATGTGGTATTTATACATAAGAGAATACTACTTCAATCTAAAGAAGGGAAAATTTGAGACACTTATAAGAAAATTGACATACCTGGAACACATAATGTTAAATAAAATAAATCAGACACACAGGTTTACAAGTTTAAATGATTTCACTCATTTGAGGGATACAGAATACAAATAAAGAGCAAAATAAAAGACTTAAAAAAGGAATCAAGGAGATAGATATTTTGCTAGTGGGAAGGGATTCAAGAGATGGTGGGTAAGCAAATAGGATAAGGGAAAGCAGACATAAATTACTTAATGTAATGAATGTTAAATTTATATGTCTCTAATAATAATGATGATGTTGTTGACAGCAATAATAATTAAAATGGAGAGCAGGGATCTAGAGGCCGAATGAGAAATGTGTGTGGAGAGAAAATGAATAAATAGCATCAAGATATAGCAAATATGCTTATCTATTACCTAAGGTGAATGCAAACTTCATGTACTATAAACATGTGCTAATAAAATAAAATTTTAAAATCTATGCATAAGAAGTGAGAAATCTGGAGATCTTTCCTTGTATGTCAGCACGGATTTGTAAAAATTATATTTATTTATGAATTGCCCTTACCATTAAAAGTAAGCAAATTTTTTCACTACTGAAGATAATATAGAAAATCAAACTATCCACTGAAGATTTTCCAGTTGAATACAAATAATTTCTTTTACAATTAAACCTCTAATGGAAGAAAGCAGATGGGCATTTGCATATTGTTTTAATAAAAATAGATTACAAGTTCACGTGACATGAAATTCAATATGAAATTTAAAAGCCAAGGAGAAATCTGCATATTTTACCATAAGAATGAATTGTGTATATAGTGATTTTAAGCATCACTATCAAAAACGCAATCTGGCAATGGTATATACTTGCTAAAAATTTTGAATGACACAAAGTGTTTTCTTAAAATTTTTAATCCATAAAATTTTTGTGGAAACAAAATAATATTGAAGCTGCAATACATTTCTATTGACTGCCTAAATTTTCAAATGATCCAAAAATAAATAAAATTAATAAGAAACCCTCAAATTATGATAAAACTAGAAAATAAAATAGACAAAAGTATACTTTGTGGCTGTAACATATTTAAAAACATAAGCCAACAAGTGGGCTGCACCATTATTGAAAGAGAGCACCAAAAACAGCCTGTCAGACAAGATTTATGAGTAAGATATTAGCAGTAAAATGAAAATATTTAGACAAAAAGTGAAAAAAGGAATACTTCTTGTCTGAATGATGTGAATTAGGAAAGTCTGAGGTGGAGTTGTGCATTGGTAATTTCACTTTCTTAGAAAGATAGAAGAAGTATCTTAATTTCCAGGCAAATTATATTATGCCTTATAAATTAACTAATTAATAAAAGTTTAACTAATAATTAAAGTTTAATAATTAATTAATTTTTAAAGTGATATGCAACGAAGCATAATATATGTGGTATCTAAAAATGTTGCTGTCATAAAAGTGGGGAGAATTTATCAGAGGCTGGAGATATATAAGAAGGAAAGGAAATTTACAATGGAGCATAAGCTATAGTCAGCACAAGAAAATTATGCTGTAGTTCTGCACAACAGGGTGACTATCGATAATGATAATATGTTGTATATTTCAAAATCTACAAAAAAGTAGTTTGAATATTTTCATCATAGAAAACAATAGATGTTTAAGAAAATAGCTATGAATACTCTTATTTTTATACTATGTATATATATTTATAAAGATCTTATTTTACTCCATGAACACGTTTTTATGATTTCATATGTCATTCAAATATGTAAAAGAATCATAAAAAATAATTTTTGTTAAAATTTAACAAAGATACAACTATGAATGAAGCTAGGATAATCAAAATTATTTGCAGTTTTCACTGTTCTTGAAAAAAATATATTAGAATTATCTATTAATTAAACTCATTGTACTATTTTCATTTAAAGCTGCTTATTTAAATGCTTTGTTTCTAAATAAAGAATTGTATTTTTGATAAATATTTCTTCCAAATTGATGTTGTGCTTAGATTTTATACTAAATTAACTCCTGACATGTACAAATTCTAAGAAATTTATCCACACTGTACTCAGAAACACTGAAATATGTGGGAATATATGTTTCTTTGAAGTAACTCTGAAATATTTCCTTTGCCATTTATCATTTATGGATTTTTGCTCTCTTCTTGGTGTATTTGATTGCTTTATTTTATCTGTTATAATTTAGTCTTGAATTTAACAAGTTTATACTCTTTTAAAATTCGTTGACTAAAAATATCAAATAACAACTATGTGCTAATTTATTTGACATTAATCTTCAGAATTCATTGGATATTTTCTACTAGTTAGGTATGTTTTTCCCACATACCTATTCTTATTTTGCTATTCTTATTTTGTCAGCTCCACACAGTACTGAAGCTCCACACAGCTCCACACAGTACTGAAGATTAAAAATTTTAAGATAACAAGAAATAAAAATGCTTAAGTATTTTTAATAAGCATACTACACCATGAGAATACACCATATTTACACTCTGACTCAAATCACAAATCAGTAGACTGTAAAGTCCATCTATTCCATATCTTTTATGATACATTCTCCTTGAACACATTTCCTCAGCTACTGAGAAAATCACCCTAAAATTAGTTAAACAGAACCACAGAGACAAATGAAAACAAATCA
Source organism: Dolichotis patagonum (assembly GCA_004027295.1). Lineage (NCBI taxonomy): Eukaryota > Metazoa > Chordata > Mammalia > Rodentia > Caviidae > Dolichotis > Dolichotis patagonum. The sequence continues at coordinate 25,257 of PVJX010009530.1, forward strand.
GCAGAAAAATTGCTGTAATTTTGTTTCAGCTATCTTTGTTAATTCAGCTGACTATATCTAAATTAGTCAATACTTTAACCAGTTCTCTGACAAAGCCTTTCCCTAACTAGTGTAGAATTTATTTCCTACGGTCTCATACACTACATGATTATTTTGCTCATTATTCCACACGTTTTAAATCACATTTGCCAGAAAGAATTAGTATCCTTGTTACATAAATATAGATTTGAAGATCATAGATTTTATGACTATTTTAAGTATTGCAAATAAAATTCCAGTGCTTATTTTTTTTAATGCTGTTTCCCTAGGATTTGCAACCAAATGAAAATAAAAACACTGTAGTTACATATAAACTATCAATATTTTTAAAATTTTTTTAATTAAACAAGAGAGAAACATAGAAGAGAAAAAAAGGCTACCTTATCAAAATAAAAAATTAAATTAAAATTTCAGTCTTTAATTTGTGTGGTGATATCTAAAAATTTAACCTAGATGGGACTGTTAAGAATAATAGATATTCTTATAGCAGTGCCTCTCCTAATGCGTTTACCCTGTTCGCGTCCCTCTGTAGCTGTGTCTTATGCACACTCATCCCACTGTCACCTCGCTTGTTTCTGGATTAGCTTGCCTTTTGTTTTTGGAGTACTAAGGTACATCTGTGCCTATTTCTTCACCTTTATACATGAATACTAATCCACAATAAGGTATATTTTTGTTACTTAGCAACAACCTAGACTCTGAACAACATTCTAGAAAGTCACACAGCTCCTCCTCCTTGCTTTCTGTGATAAATGACAGGATAGGTAATAGACAACAGGATATACATGCCCCTTTACAAAATATGAACTTTTTCTAAATTTTGCATTTATGAATGGTGCTGCAATAAATATATTTATGAATTTTCATTTTTGTAAGTAAGGATTTTTAAGGTGAAATTTCTTTTTGTCTTTTACAGAGAATAAAACGAAACCAAACAGAACAGAGCAAAGCAGATAAAAAAAAAGAAACAAAAAAAACAATGCACGCAACACAGGATTTGAAAATAAGACAACAGGAAATCAACAGTGGCTACCATAATGTCTCTTGTTTTCTTCAAAATAGTTGTCCATAACTTCACACACAATGAATTCAAACAAGACAAAATAGTATAAAACTATTCAGAACAAAAGAATGAAAGCATTACAGGCCTTCAAAACCAGACAATAGGAAATCAACAATGGTTACCATAATGTCTCTTGTTCTCTTCAAAATAGCTGCCCATACCTTCACACATATTGAAATAAAATGCCAGAAAACAGACTACAACCTATAAAAATGATGATAGAAAATCAGCAATGGCTACCATATTGTCTTGTTTTCATAAAAGTAGCTGTTGATACCATCACACATAATAAAAGCAATTCTGTTACACTGTGTAGGAGAAGATCTAGGCATGTATAAGCCTATACACATGTACATCCGTCCCTTCTGTATTAGAGGGAAAAACAAAACACAAGAAAAATGAGAAACAAAAGAAACCAATAACAATAACAAAGAGCCCAAAACAATAACAAAGGCTTTCAAAACAAGGTGATAGGAACATAACTAAAGTTGTTATTTTGCAGTTATTTTCAAAAGAGTTACTCAGATTACCAGACAGAAACATGCAAAATTGTCTTATTCCTATGAATGTTAGCTGCTTTTTTCCAAGAACTAATAGAATTAGTGGTATAATCACCTTATCTATCTTAGTGTATATATACAAATTTATGCCTTTTTTCTTTTCCTTTCTTCCTTTTCTCCTTTTCCCTAAGTTATTTTTCCCCTTTGATCAGTTTTTTATAATTTCACAATATTTATTGAAGATTTTGTATCTTATTTACTCTTTCCGTTTCTTACACTAGGGAGACAATATGGTATTTACACATATGAGTTTGATGTTTTTGCTTATCAGTATGGTCTCAAGTCATATCCATTTACATATTTAAGACCCAACATGGTCCTTCTTTATAGCTGAGTAGTACTCCATTGTATAAAAATACCACATCTTTTTTATCCATTCCTCGTTGATGTCATTTGGGTTGTTTTCATGATTTGGTTATTACAAATTGTGCTGTTAAAAACATGGGGGCACATATATCATTGTGGTATGATGTTTTTAATTTTTCTGGGAATATGCCCAGAAAAAGAATAGGTTAGTCACATGGGACTTTGAATACCAGCCTTTTGAAGAAACTTCAGACTGATTTCCACAGTGGTTGTACCTTTCTACACTCCCACTAACAGTTAAGAAGAGTTCCATTTTCTCAAGAGCCTCTTTAGCATTTGTTTTTGCTGGTTTTCTTGATACTCAAAATTCTTTCTGTAGTGACATGGAATTTTGTTGTTGTTTTAATTTGCATTCCCCAATGACCATTTACACTGAGCATTTTTTCATGTATTTCTTTGCCATTTTTATTCAATCATTTGAGAACTGTGTATTTATTTCAGATGCCCATTTTTGGATTGGATCTTTGAATTTTGGGGGTTTGACTTTTTTTAAAAAAATTATATGTTCTAGATAGAAGTCCTTTGAGGGGCAGTTGACTAAGATTATTTTTTTGGCAATTCATGGATTTTCTTTTTTTCTAAGTTGCAGATTTCTTTTGACATGCTTTTTAATAAGATGAGCTGAGACATCAATTATTTATTCTGGGAAGTATTTCCCATGCAGTTTGATTTTTGTTCATGAATTTTTTGCTGATCCCTATATCTTGAAGATTTCTACCTGCTTTGTCTTCCAGCAGATTTAGTGTTTCTCTTTTGATATTTAGATCTTTGATCTATTTTGACTTTAGTTTAGTATATGGTGATAGGCATGGTTCTAGTTTTAGTTTTTGGCTTATGGACAACCAGTTTTTCCAGCACCACTTTCTAAAGATTGTATCTTTCTTCCAATAAATGTGTTTGGCCCCTTTGTCAAAGATAAGGTGGTTGAGTGTGTTCATAGTTGTGGTCATATCTTCTAATATATTCCATTAATCCTCACATCTGTTTTTAATTCAGTACCATGCTGATTTTATCACAGTAGCTTTGTAGTGCAACTTCAAGTCAGGGATTTTGATGTCTCTTGCCTTACTTTTGTTGCCCAGAACTGCCTTTGCTACTCAAGATCTCTTCTAGTTCCAGAGGAATTTTAGGAATGACTTCTACAGACCTATGAGGTATGCTAACGGAATTTTGATTGGAATTGCACTAAATCTGGATAACAATTTGGAAGAATGACCATTTGCACAATGTTTGTTGTTCCTATCCATGAATAAGTCATGTCTTTCCATTTTCTAAGATTCTCTTCTATTCCTTTTTTCAGAATATTGTAATTTTTACTGAATAGATCTTTTACTTCCTTTGTTAGATTGATTCCTAAGTACTTCATTTTTTGGATGCTATTGTGAAGGGTTTGGTTTCTCTTATTTTTCTCAGTGAATTTGTTGTTTGTGTACAGGAATGCTATTATTTTTGAGTGCTTTGTATCCAGCCACATTACTGAATTTGGTTATTATATCTAGAAGCCTTTCAATGGAGCGTTGGGAGTCTTCTATGTAGAGTATCATGTCATCTGCAGATAATGATAATTTAACTTCTTCCTTTCCTATCATCTTTCCTTTTATTTATCTCTCATATCTGATTGGTCTGGCTAATGTTTCCAGCACTATGTTGAATAGGAGTGGTGATAGTGGACATTGTTATCTTGTTCCTGATTTTAGGGTGAAAACTTTCAGGTTTTGACCATTTAATCTGATTCTGGCTGTTGGTTTGTCATAAAATGGCTTCTATCAGATTAAGGTAAAGACCATCTATTCTGATTTTCTGTAGGATTCATATGAATGAGTGTTGGACGTTATCAAAACTTTCTCTGCATCTATTGAAATGATCAGGTATTTCTTGTTTTTGTCTCTATTGATATGGTGTATTAGATTTATTGATTTGTGTATGTTGAATCATCCTTGCATTCATGGGATGAATCCCACTTGGTCATGTTGTATAATCTTCCTGATGATTTGCCGCATTCTATTTGCCAGTATTTTATCAAGAATTTTTGAATCTATGTTCATTAGGGAGATTGGCCTGTAGTTCTCTTTTTACTTTGGGTCTTTCTCTGGTTTTGATATTAGGGTAATACTTGCTTCCAGGAATGATCTAGGGAGAATTGCTTCCCTTTCAATTTTATTGAAGAGTTTGAGGAGTATTGGCATTAAGTATTCCTTGAATTTCTTGTAGAATTTAGCATTGAAACAGTCAGGACCTTGGCTTTTCTTTGTTGGTAAGGTTTTAATTAAATTTTCAATTTCATTAACTGAAACTGGGTTATTCAGTAGTTTCACATCTTCTTGTTTAAGCTTTGGTAATTTATGTTTCTAGGAGTCTGTCCATTTCTTCTGTGTCATCTAACCTATAAGAGCAAAGATTTTCTAAGTAGATATTGATGACATTCTGTATTTCTATGGGATCTGTAGTGTTTCACCCTTTTAATTCCTTGTTGCATGAATTTGAGTTTTTACTTTCCTTTTTAAAGAAGAATGACTAGGGGCTTATGAATTAGATTTATTCTTCCACAGAACCAACTCTTTGATTAGTGAATTCTTCATACTGTTTTCTTAGCCTTTACTGGGTTGATTTCTTCTCTGATCATTATAATTTCCTGCCATCTTTGGACTCTGGGCTTGTCTTGCTCTTCTTTTTTTTAGATATTTGAGGTGTGACATCAGGTTGTTTATTTTTTCTCATTCTGGTTTTGTGATGTGGGATTTCATTGCAATGAGGTTTCCTCTGAGCACTGCTTTCATTGTGTCCCACAGGTTCCAGTCAGTTGTATTTTATTTTTGTTTGCTTTTAGATATTTTTAAATTTCTTCTTGAATTTGCCTTGTGACACATTGATTGTTCAGGAGTGCATTACTTAATTTCCTTGGGTTTATGGAGTTTTTCCAGTTTCTTTTGTCATTAATTTCTAGTTTCATGGCACTATGATCAGATAATAAATATGAGATATTTCAATTATTTTGCATTTACTTAAGCATGTTCTGTGTTATCGATAGTATATGGTCTATTTTTGACAGTGTCCCATGTGAAGCTGAGAAAAAAGTATATTCTAATGTTGTTGGGTGAAACACACTATATACATCTACTAAACCCATTTTTTTCACAAGTTTGATTCAGTTCTATTATTTCTTTTCTGACTTTCTATCTAGTTGATCTATTTCTTTGTGTCAATGGGGTGTTAAGTTCTCCCATTATAATTGTGTTATTTCTTATTTGATTTTTTACTTCTATTATTTGTTTTATATAGCTGAGTGCTCCCATATTTGTTGCAAATACATTTGAGATTGTTATATCTTCCTCATGAAGTTTTCCCCTAACTAGTATGTAATGACTTTCTTTACCTCTTTTGATTATTCTTGATTTGAACTTCACGTTGTCTGAAAAGAGAATAGCTACCCCTGCTTTTTTTATTCATATTGCATGAAATATTGGTTTTCACCCTTTATCTTTCAGTTTATGAACTTTTTTGGTTTAGATAGGTGTCTCAAATACAGCATATGGTTGGATGTTGTTTCTGGATCCATTCTGTAAGTCTGTTTCATTTAATTGGTGAATTGAGGCCATTTATATTAATGATTATAACTGATACATATTGACTTATTTTTGTCATGTTATCTTTCTTTTGTTGATTCTTTACCTTTGTCCTCTGTCTTACCGTTTACCTTGTTTAGTGCTTTTATTCTGTCAGTGTTCTTGAAGTTGTAGTTGTGTTTATATCTATCTAGAATATATTTCAGTATTCTTTCAGGTTGGTTCATGGTCATGAAGTTCTTTGGCTGTCCTTTATCATGGAAGTATCTCATATCTCCATCAATTTTGAAGGATGCTTTTGCAGGATACAACAATCTGGAAGTCATTATCCTTTAGGATTTGAAGTACTTCACTCTGTGCTCTTCTTGACTACATTGTTTGTGGTGAGAAGTCTGCTATGATTTTGATGGGCTTTCCTTTCTAGGTGATCTGTCGCTTTTCTCTAACAACTTTTATAATTGTGTTCTTATGTTCAATTTCTGTGGTGTTGATTATTAGATGTCTGGGTATACATTTATTTTGCTTATGGCTAATTGGAGTTCTCTATGCTTCACCTCTCTGTATGTCAGTTTCCTTTCCCATGTTTGGGAAATTTTCAGCTATTGCTTCTGTTAATAGTCTTTTTATATCATTTGTGTTATCACTTTCTTTTTCATCTACACCTATCGATCTTATATTGTTATTCTTTGCATCATCTTGTAATGTTGAATTGTTATTTCCTGACTCTGTTATTTTTAAAAGATCTTTCATTTCCTATTCACTAGCTGCAATCATGTCTTTGAGGCCTGAAAGCCTATCTTTCCTTTCACTGAGGTGGTTTTGCCAACTTTTGATGAAAATTTTGATATCCTGGCTATCTCTTTGAATCTGTTTCATACATTCTATTCCTTATTATATTGTTCATTCAAGGTTTCCATCTTTTTGTAGTGCTCCTCCATTTTTTAACTATGTCTTCTTTAGATGTGTTCAGTATGTCTTTTATTACAACTATCATTTCTTGTTTTACCTGGGAGATTATTTTTTTCAAAAGTCAATACAAAATGGCTCATGGTGGGTTAGTTAAAGTAAAACAAGGTGACCTGAGCTACTGGTTGACTCAAGTCAATCACTCTGGGACAAAAACTGTGATTTTTTATCAAACTAATTAAATAATATGGTGTTTATACATGTGTGACATTTTTATTTCACAAATAAGTATGTTCTCAAGGCATATTCACTTACCTATAAAAATGTCCAGTCTATCATTCTTTATGACAGAATAGCATTCCACTATATAGAATTACCACATCTCTTTTTCCATTCCTCAGTTAATGGGCATTTAAGCTGTTTCCAAGATCTGGCTATTATAAACCGTGCTGTTATAAACATGGGTGCACATATATCACTATGGTATTATGTTTTTAATTGTTTTAGGAAGATACCCAGAAGGGGAATAGCTGGGTCAAATGGGACCTCCAATCCTAGTATTTTGAGGAATCTCCACGCTGATTTCCATAGTAGTTGCACCAGTCTGAATTCACACCAAAAATGTAGAAGAGTTTTCCCCACAGATACTCTAGCATTTCTTATTGGTTGCTTTCTTAATACTGGCCATTCTTTCTATCAGTTTTTTTTTAATTTCCTTCTGTCAAATGACAAGTGGTGTTGACCATGTTTTCACATATTTAGTTGATGTTTTTACTTCACCTGAGAAGTATGGATATACCTCAGATGCCCATTTTTAAATTTTTTTTTAAATTTTATTTTAAAGGGGGTAAAATTAAACACAACAAAACAGAACAGAATGAGACATAAGAAAGCATAAATTTCAAAGCTAGACAACCAGAGATCTTCACTATCTGTCATATTGTCTCTTGTTTTCTTCCAAATGGTTGTCCATATCTTTGCATATGGGGAGCTCATACTAAATAACATAGGCAATCTTTTCATAAGATGTATAGTTCACTGGCTCCCACTTGCTAAGGGGGGGACACAGGATGGGGGACAGGAGAACATGAGATGTTTGATTCTCAGTCTGCACACAGCCACCCCACAGAGAGGGGAGGAGTTTCTTGTTCCCTGGGCACCCCAAGTCAACTGCATGGTGCAAGTCCCAAGGCACCAGGATCTCTCTCCTGCAGGCCACCAAAAGTCTGCCACACTCACCTGCTATTTCTTTCTGATGAATTGACCATTATGTTTCCAGTGTTCTGAAATGGCCAACAGACCACAGAAAGAATTCTCTTTAGGCTCCTGTTTGAAACCAGCAGCTACAGCAATCTGCTGGCCTTGCTTCAGGGCCACTCAGATGCCCATTTTTGGATTAGGTCATTAAATCTGGAAGTGCTGATTTTTTTGAGTTCTTCATACATTCTCTATAACAATCCTTTAGCTGATGAACAGCTGGCATAACTTTTCTCCCAAATAGTGCCTGGTGTCTTCACTCTGATGGTGGTTTCTCTTAATGTACAAAAGCTTTTCAATAGAATGAGATCACACTGGTTGTTTTTTAGCAATAAGTTCTGTGCAATTTAAGTTTTATTCATAAAGTCTTTGCCTACACCAATGTCGTCAACAGTTTTACGTGATCTATCTTCCAGCATATTCAATGTTTTTATTTTAATATTAAGATCTTTAACTCATTAGCATTTTAGCTTACTATTAAAAATATGGATCCTGCTTTAAACTTTGGCATGTGGAAAACCAGTTTTTCCAACACTATTTATTAAAAAGACTATCTCTCTTCCAGTGAAAGCATTTGACATCTTGGCACCTTTGTCAAAGATAAGATAGTTTAGTGTGTCTGCAGTTATTTCTGCATCTTCTAATCTATCACATTCATGCTTAGGGGTTTTTTTTTTTCTTTCCCAGTATCACACTGTTTTTACCACAGTAGTTTTATAGTGTAATTTCAAGTCAGGGATTTTGTGACACCTCCTATTTATCAAGATTGCCTTTGTCTCTTTTGATTCCAGCATTGTTTTCACTAATTCTGTAAGACATGCTATTGCACTTTTGATTGGAATTGTATTGAATCTGTGTAACTGTTTTGGAAGTAGGACCATTTTCACTATATTGCTTCTTCCTACCTAGGATCATGGGATAGCTCTCCATATTCTAATATCCTCACCAATCTCATTTTTAAAAGTACTACAGTTTTCAAAGTACAGGTCTTCTAAATCTTTCTTTAGATTGATTCCTAGGTATTTAATTTTTTGGATGCTATTTTAAAAGGTATTGTTTCCTTGATTTCTCTCTCAGTGAATTTGTTATTTATATACAAGAAGGTTATTGATTTTGGAGTTTTGGTTTTATAACCACCTACATTATTAAATTTACTTATTAAATCTAGAAGTCTTTTGGTGGACTATTTGGCGTGTTCTAAGTAAAGTATCATGACATCTGCAAATAATAATAATTTAACTTCTTCCTTTCCTATCTTTATTTCTTTTGTTTCTTTTCCTTGTCTAATTGCTCTGGCTAAAATTTCCAGGACTATTTTGAATATGAGTGGATACAGTGGACATCCTTGTGTTGTTTTTGATTTTAGAGTGAAAACTTTTGGATTTTGTTCACTTAGTATAATGTTAGTTGTTGGTTTGTTGTAGGTGGCTTTTATCAAATTGAGACAAAGACTATTCCAATTTTCTGTAGGTTTTTTTTTATCATGAATGGGTTTGGGACTTTGTCAAAAGCTTTTTCTGCATCTATTGAGATGATTATATGATTTTTATACTTTGATCTATTAACATGATGTATTACATTTATTGAATTATGTATGTTGAACCATTCCTGCATCTCTGGGATGAATCCCATTTGATCATGATGTATAATCTTCTTGATAATTTGCTGCAATCTGTTTGCCAGTACCTTAGTGAGGATTTTTGCATTACTGTTCATTAGCGGGATGGGCTTGTAATTCTCTTTCTTAGTTGGGTCCTTCTCTGCTTTTGGAATCAGAGTAATGCTTGCTTCCAGTAATGAATTTTGCAAGTATTGTTTCCCTATCAATTTCACTAAAGATTTTGAGAAGTAGGTGTATTAAGTCTTCATTAAATTTCTTGTAAAATTCATCAGTGAATCCATTGGGGCTTGGGCTTTTCTTTGTTGATAGTTTTTTAATTACATCTTTAATTTCCTTTATTAATATTGGGTTACTTAGGATTTTTATATCTTTTTCATTCAGCTTTGGCAATTCATATGTATCTAGGAATTTGTCTATTTCTTCTGTATTTCTCATTTTATTAGAATACAAGTTTTCAAAGTAAGGATAGATGATTTTCTGGATTTCTACAAGGTCTGTTGCAATCTCACTCTTTTCATTCCTAATTGCATAGATTCGAGTCTTTTCTTTCCTTTTTTTTTTAATTAGTTTGGCTAAGGTTTGTCAATTTTATTTATTCTTTCAAAGAACCAACTCTTCAATTCATTGTTTCTTTGTAATTTTTTTTTTTTTAGTCTCCAGTGTGTTAATTTCTGCTTTGATCCTTATAATTTCTCCCTTTGTATGGGCTTTTGGTTGAGGCTGCTCTACTTTTTCCAGGAGTTTAAGGTCCAATATTGTTATTTATATGTGCTTGCTCTGTTTTCCCGATATTGGTACTCACTGCTCTCAGTTTCTCTCTTAAGACTGCTTTAATTGTGTCCCACATGTTCTGGTATGTTGTATTGTCATTATGATTCAATGGTAAAAAATTGTCTAGTTTCTTCTTTAATTTTATCTGCAACCCATTTATTGATCAGTGTGGTGCTATTTAATTTCCATGTGTTGAAGAAGTTATTGTGCATTTTTTTGCATGAATTTCCAGTTTCATTGCACTGTGGTCTGACTCTATGCATGGGAAAATGTCAATTCCTTCACATTTACTTAAGCATGTTTTATGAGCCACTGCAAGGTCTATTTTGGAGAATGTCCCATGTGCAGCTGAAACAAAATGTGTGTTCTGATGTTGTGGAGTAGAACACTTTATAGACATCTACTAAGTCCATTTGCTCAGATATTTGACTTAGTTTAACATTTCATTATTGACTTTTGGCTAGTTGATCTGTCTTTTTGTGACAGCAGGGTATTGAGGTCTCACAATAAATTGTATTCAGGCTTATTTCATTTTTCATTTCCATTAGTAATCATTTTATGTAACTAGGTGCACTAATATTTGTTGCATATATATTTGTTATCTCTTCCTCTTGAACTGTTCCCTTTACCATGATATAGTGACCTTCTTTATCTCTTAGTCAGTCTTTGATTGAAATTTACTATTTCTGCAAATAGAATAGAAACCCCTGCTTTTTTTCTGGATTCTTATTGCATGGAATATTATTTTCCATCCTTTAACTTTAAGTCTATGAATTTCTTTTAGGCTGAGATGTTTTTCTTCTATCCAGCATATTGTTGGATCTTACATCTTGATCCATTCTGCCAGTCTGTGTCTTTTGATTGATGAATTGAGACTTTAATATTAATGATTAAAACTGACATGCATTGATTTATCTTGGTCATATTATATTCTTATTATTACCTCCCCACTTTTCTTTTTCCATTTTTTCTAATTGCTTTTCCTGGTGGATTCTTTCTTTTGAGCTTCATGGAGTTTTAGTTCTTATTATCTCTTTCTAGAATGTCCTTTAGAATATTTTGGAGTGCTGTTTCAGTTGTCATAAATTTCCTCAGATATTATTTGTAATGGAAGTATCCTATTTATCCATCAGTTTTGAAAGATAATTTTTCAGGATGCATCAATCTGAAATGAAAGTTGTTTTCCTTTGGAATTTAGAGTACTTCACTGTAAGCTCTCCTTAACTGTAGAGTTTGTGCTGAGAAGTCAGTTGTAATTCTGAAGGGATTTTCTTTATAAGTGATTTGTTTGTTTTCCCTAACAGCTTTAAAAATTCTATTCTTGTGTTGAATTTCTGGAATCTTGACTGTGATATGCCTGGATGTAGATTTTGTTTGATCATTGCTAATTGGAGTTCTACACACCTTACTGATTTGTATGTCAAATGCTTTTTCTCTACCAGGAAAGTTTTCTGTCATGATGTCTGTGAAGACGTTTTTAATATCATTTGTGATATCTCTTGCTTGTTCATTGATTCTCATTAATCTTAAGTTATTCTTCACTGTCTCATCTAGTAGCTGCTGAATTGATTTCTCACATTCCCTTGCTAGTTTTGAGAAATATTTGTTTTCCTGGTCACTAACTGCAAGCCTGTCTTCAATATTTGAAAGCCTGTCTTCATATTGGTCTGATCTGCTTCAAATATACTTTCAGTGGAGTTTTTATTCACCTGGATATCTGCTTGAATCTGCTTCATGGATTCCATTTGTTTCCTATGTTGTGCTTCCATAATTTGCTTAAACTTGTCTATTTTCTTGTCTGTGTCTGCTTTAACATCACTAAACACACTATGTATTTTGGTAATCTCTGTAGTTATTTGAGAGATTATTTCAGAGGCCCTTGGTAGGGGACTTCCCTTTTTTCCAGCTTCATAGTCCCTTGGGTTTGCCTTTTGTGAACTGGATGTCTGAGGTTTTTGTCTTGTTGGCCTTCTCATATCTTTTCAATAGAATGTAAAACAGTTATATACACTATAAAAGGCTGTAATATATAAATTCTGCCCTTAAGGGTTAAGATTCAAAATGGATTAAAGAGAAAACAGAAAAGTGGACAAAGATGGATCCCACCAACTTGGGGAAACTGATGCAGAAGACTGAAGGAAAAGGGAGCTGAAAGAGACAAAAGGTAGAACAGAACAAAATCACACCCACAAGGAGGTTAGGAACCACAGTCACACTCAAAAAAAAGAGAGAGAAAAAAATAAGCAATAAAACAAAAAAAGAAAAAAAGAAAACAACAACAAAAATAGTCCACTTGCAGCATTGTCTCTGGATTCACTAGTAGACAGCCTGTGGAGACAGCATCCCAAATCATGCCACTGTATCCCCACAAGCCAGGAGTTATTTTCCAATGGAGTAGCAGACAACTTAGCAGGCATGCCTGAGACCAGACTCACTGGGCTAGTTGCAGTCCAAGCAATTTCCACAGGTCTGTGCCCAGCTAGGATCTGCCGGAGGAAGCTGGCAATTCTTGTTCTGGGCTTTTCCATCCTGATGCCAAAATGTCACCCAGTCAATTGCTCCCTCTCTTGGGAGGACCAAGTGCTTTGCACTCACCACTAACCATGTGCACTGATCCCCTACACTGCTGAATCTTTTTTGCAGAGCCCTCTGGGGTTGCCAGTTGCCACTGTCACTATGAGCACACATCCCCAGGTTCCAACAGCTCCTCTCTGAAGTGAGTCTGCCACTGGGTGAAGGAGCTTCCAGCTACTGCTGTCTTCTTCATTAAAGTTTTCCATTTTACTCGCATTTCGGGCTTTGATTCAGGTTTCAGACTCTTCCTGGGTCCAAGGAGCCCAGGTCCTTCTTTCTTTTCTTCCTCACTATGGTATATTCCCTCATCTAGGTGGTGTGTATCAGAGAGGATGTTTTCTCTGCTATCTTCCCAGAATTCCAGATTGTTTCTCATCTTCTTTACTTCAGTTACTATCATTTCAGAAGTTTCTGGTGTATGATTTACACTTTCTTGTTTGTCCATTTCTCCTAGCCTTGTTTGGGTGAGTGGGATGTATGAGATTGCATTTTGCCTTTTGTTTTGTCATTTTCCTGTATTACCCTGGGAAAGCCAAATGCAAAGTCTCACTTGCTTCTTGAGTTAAGGATGTCTGTCCACACTGCAAGGAGTTTCCCAAGTTGTGTGGGATTCATTAGGCAGGTCTTACTGGGTCCCTAGCCTCAGTCAAAGGCTCCTCAAATGTGGAGAGCATGCTGGGAGGACCTTCAGTTCACCCGATGTGTCACTCCGAAAACCCTCCGCTGCTTGAGATTGCTGGGCAGGACTGTATCTTATGCCAAGGCTGAGCAGCTAGATGGAGTATGCTGTGCAGGCCTTCAGCTCATGCCACATGATGCACCAAGGCTCCCCGCCTGTTTGGGGCACTAGGCTGGGCCCTACCAGGTCCTGAGCAAGGGACTGAGCTTGCATGACTAGGTGGTGTTCACTGTGCAAGACTGGTTCACATTATTCAGTGCAAGCCATTCCCCTCAAGGTGGAATTTCTTGAACAACTGAAGTTTTCATTAGGTATTTCAAAACCCCTTCCAAAAGATTCTATGACTGTGGATCCCTACCCCAAGTGTACAGCAGTGCCTGTTTCTCTATTTATTTACTGAGAAACAGTATGTTTGTTTTAATTTGCATGTTTTGAATATTTCACATATTCATTATATAAGAAATTGTGTCTAATTAGTAGCTATGATTTCTATGTCTTTTCTGAGATTTGCCAATTGTTAATGTCATGTACTTTTGGAGAATTTAGATATATTAATGATTCAAACACTTTTAGTATTTGAATTTGATAGTTCCAGCATCTGGGCCATCTATAGGCCTAATTCTGATGTTATTTTTTTTTATACTGTGTGCATGTGTGTGTGATTTTTCAGTTTACTTTTATTTATTTATTTTTGTTTTCTGGGGAGAGTTTGAAAGCTTAGTATCATGGATAGTAAATATTGAGAAGGAAAAAAAATATTTGTTTGGAAATAAACTTTTCTTCTGACGGATTTCTGAACAGGATTAGGTAGATATTAAGACCATAATGTAGAGCAGTGGAATTACCAGAGTTTCATTTTTTTCTAGTGCTGTAACCCTTAAAGCAAAAGTGGCACCAAATTCTTCAGCCTAAAGTGTTCCTTGCCTAAGGAGATGTGGGGATACTGGGAATATTTGCTCAGTATTCTTATCATGTCCTCTAATTTAGGTTCTCCCACTTAGTCCAAACCTCCCAGAGATCTGTCCTCCAAGTAATTTCACCTAAGAGTAGAGCATGATTAATTGGTGCTCAAGACTAGATGAGGTGGTACTGAAAGTGGTGCAGTGAAGGACGGTACCTGATGTCTAGTTTTAGCCTTACAGATAAGTACTGTGTGACTCAGTGTCAGGGCTAGAGATTTGATAGTGATCTTGCCCCTGTAAGCAGTAGACTAGACTCTCTAAAGATCTGGGATTGAATCATTTCCCTTCTTCAAAGATATATTTTTTTGTTTTTCTGTTTTATTCACCTATGCTTAAGATAAAACAACCTTGTTGGGAGTTGTATGTCTTTCCCACTGTAACAACTCCATTTGACTTATACTTGCAGGAGATTTCTTTTTTGTCTCCTGCTCTCAATCATCTCAGTGAGCACTTGGGAAAATTTGTCAAGAAGAGTTTAATCATGATAAGTATACTTATAAGAATGAGCTACCATTTGTAATACACAAAATCATTTGGAAAACTGTAGCCACAACAAGTAATTTCTTGATTGCAATTAGTAAATATTATTAAAATATTTTCAGTCATAAAATGAGAAATATTTACTGCTTGAAATTTAATTTTATTTCAGATTCATAAAATGTATTTTTTCAAAATATATTTTAGATGAATAACTGGAGAAAAGTAGAACATCAACTTAATGACAGAAAATGAATTACAGCCACAACAAACAATATGTATCTTATAAGTTCTTTTGAAGACCCCAATACTTATTTTTCAGGAATTCAGAGCTAAGTGATTAAGTGGCAAAACCAAGTTACTTGATTTTCTTTTTAAATCACAATAGTAAGTATATGGACCGTAATAAGGTAAATTATAGAATATTTATCACCAAGGTGAAAATATGTTTGTGAATTCTACACTTCCTTAAGAAATTATATATTTTACTTAAAAATATTTTGGGTACTATTTGCATTCTGTAACTATCTACCATAAAATTATTTAATAAAATTTAGATCCCAATCTTAATAGAGTAAATAATCTCCCACCTATACCTCATGAGTTATTCAAAAATTTACCCAGTTAGACAGGACACCAAGAACAGTGTCCATATAAAGAAAAAGTTCACAAATTAAACTTCAGAAAAATGAATGAATTGTACCCAGTAGGGGAGATTAGATGAAAAATACATGTGAAAAATATGTCACTGTACTATTTACAGCTTTGACAAATCTGTAATTATTTCAAAATAATGTATTATCTCCAAAAATGTGAGGCCTCAAAATATTAAAGAGCAAAATTGCAATAATACTAATACTGAAAGACTACTGAACCACTAATATGCTACAAATGAGATTGATTTCACATTGTTTATAATACATAAAAAGAATTCTTTTGGTTGCTTGTTATTACACAGACAGAATAATCAATGTTTATTTCCTATGGTGTTCTATTCTCCAATGTGTTGTCTCCATATGAGCAAAACAAGAAGCAATTAATAGCAGCATAATGTTTAAAAAGCAGATAAAATAATTTAAAACATTGCATAAGTAATAAAACATACAGCTAAACATCTTACATACTTAGCAAAAATTTCCTAACTAAATGGAAGTAAGAGATAGAGACAGAAATTGGCTACAGAATAAGAAGATTTAAACGTATGTATAACATATGTGTATTTTTGTATAACACAACTTAAAATTTCTAGTTAACATAAATCATTGCTACCTACAAAATACAGTTAGTAAGTTTACAGATAGATCTATGTTGGGTAGCATGTGTAGGAGCTAAAGACAGACACAATTTTTAAACTGTTGTGTGCCATCCAAAAGTTTTGGTTACTTGTGTAAAGGGAAGTAGTACATAATAACTAAATAGAAGACAAAATCTGAGAAATGAAATTAAATGTCAATGGGTTAGTACATTTTCTAAATTTTATTACTGACATGATTGTCAGGATTTGATAAAATGACTGGAGAGAGCCAGATTCACAACTTAAAAGTTCTCAAATCCAGAGACTTCATTACAGAAATCAAAGCTTTAGTTATACTCATCAACATAGCAGGGGCTGGGGATTTAGTTCAGTAGCATAAACGTCTGCTTGGCAAATGCGAGGTCATGAGTTTGATCTCTGGTACTAAAAAAAAAAAAATTGACAACATTGTAAAGAAGGCATCAAGGGAAGCCAATCTTTCTGGAAGATAAATTTAAAAAGATAAGAAAAATACCTTATGTATTTTTTTTTATTTTTAAAAAGCAAAACAGGAAAGAGTAGAAATATCACAGTTTCAAAATATAACAATAAGAAATCAAAGATAATTAATATATTACATATTTTTATCTTAGAAGTAGTTGTTCAGGTTATAAGATCTAGACACAAAAATAATCAAACAATGACAGCACAAACTGTTGTTTTTGATGAGCTAACAAAATTAGTAGTACAGTTATCTATCTTGCACACTTAAACATACAGTTATATGTGTATACTTACAAGTTGTTCTCTCATTTTGAACACTTTCTTCTACTTTCATTATTATAATATCTATTGTACATTCTGGATCTTATTACTCTTTCAGTTTTTTTATGATTGTTATTTATTTTTTACAATAGGGAGACAATAAGATGTTTACAAATGTGGGTCTGATTTATTTCACTTATGCAATTAGTTTCAAATTGCCTCCATTAACCTATAAAAGCCTCAAGATCATCTTTTTTATAGCTCAGTAATATTTCTTTTTTTAAATAACTTTTTAAAATTTTATTTTAAAAGGGAGTAAAATTAAACACAACACAACACAACAGAATGGGACATAAGAAAGCATAAATTTCAAAGCTAGACAACCAGAGATCTTTACTATCTGTCATATTGTCTCTTGTTTTCTTCCACATGGTTGTCCTTATCTTTGCATGTAGAGAGCTCATACTAAATAACATAGCCAATCTTTTCACAAGATGTGCAGTTCACTGGCTCCCACTTGCTAGGCGGGGGGGGCACGGGATGGGGGACAGGAGGACATGAGATGTCTGATTCTCGGCCCACATGCAGGCAGGATCACAGTCGCCCCCCAGAGAAGGATAGAGCTCCTTGTTCTCCTGGCACCCCAAGTCAACCGCATGGTGCAGGTCCATATTCGTCAGGGTCTCTCTCCTTCAGGCTGTTGAAAGTCTGCCACACTCTCAGCCACCCCCCAGAGAGTGGAGGAGTTCCTTGTTCTCCTGGCACCCTGAGTCAACCACACTGTGCAGGTCCTGATGTGCCAGGGTCTCTCTCCTTCAGGCTGCCAAAAGTCTGACACACTCTGTGTCCCCAGAGAGGGGTGGAGCTCCTTGTTCTCCTGGCATCCCAAATCAAATGCACTGTACAGGTCCTGATGCACCAGGGTCTCTCTCCTTCAGGCCCCTGAAAGTCTGCCACACTCTCAGTTGACCCCAGGGGGAGGATTTCCTTGTTCTCCCAGCACCCCGAGTCAAACACTCCATGCAGGTCCCGATGTGCCAGGGTCTCTCTCCTTTGTGTTGCCAAAAGTTGGCCACACTCTCAGCCCCACCCCAGAGAGGGGAGGAGTTCCTTGTTCTCCCGGCACCCCATGTCAACTGCACGGTTCAGGTCCTAAGTGCCAGGATCTCTCCCCTGCAGGCCCCCTAAAGTCCACCATACTCACCTGCTATTTCTTTCTGATGAGTTGACCATTCTATTTCCAAAGTTCTAAAATGGCCAACATACCACAGAAAGAATTCTCTTTAGGCTCCTGTTTGAAACCAGCAGCTATAGCAATCTGCTGGCCTTGTGTCAGGGCCAGGCTCAGTAATAATTCATCACATATAAATACCACATCTTTGTCATACTCTCCAGGTTGATGGAAATTAGGGTTGTTTCCAAGATTTAGCTATTAGATATTGTGCTGCTATGAACATGGGTGTACATATATATTGCTGTGACATGACATTTTCAATTTTTCTGGGAAAATACTCAGAATGGAAATAGCTGGATTGAATGGGACTTCCAATTTTAGTTTTTTCAGGAATCTTCATACTGATTTTCACAGTGGCTGCACCACTCTACACTACCACCAATAGTGCAGAAGTGTTCCTTTTTCCACACAGCCACACCAACATTTGTTATTGGCAGATTTCTTGATGGGAGCCATTTTTTCTGTAGTGAGATGGAATCTCAATGTTGTGTTAATTTGCATTTCTTGAATGACCATGGATGGTGAACACTTCTTCATTTATTTATTTGCCATTTGTATATCTTCATCTGAGGGATGCATATTCATCTCATATGGCCATTTTGTGAGAGGGTCTTTGAATTTGGGATCTTGATGTTTTTCAATTCTTTGTATGTTCTGGATATAAGTTCTTTGTCTGAGGGGGTGCCGGCTAAAATTCTTTCCCATTCTGTGAGTTTTCATTTCACTGTGTTGGTGATTTCTTTTTAATAAGATGAGATATCAGATGTTAATTCTTTGAAATACTTCCTGTGTGATTTGTGTTTTGTTCATGAATTCTTTGTCTAAACCTATGTCTCCAAGACATCTAACTACCTTGTCTTCCAGTAGATTTAGTGTTTCTGTTTTAATATTTAGATCTTTGACCCACAGTGACTTTATTATTTAGTGCATGGTGATACACATGGGTCTAGTTTCAGTCTTTGACATGTGGAAAGCCAATTTTTCCAACACCATTAATTAAAGAGACTATCATTCTTCCAGTGAGCATATTTAGCCCCTTTGTCAAATATCAGGTGGCTGAGTGTTTCTGTAGTGGTGTTTGCATCTTCTAATCTGTTTCATTGATCCTCAGCTCTATTTCTTTGCTAGTACCATGCTGATTTTATCACTGTAGCTTTGTAGTATAATTGCAAGTTAGGAATTGAGATGCCTCCTACCTTGTCTTTGTTTCCCATAATAACCTTTGCTATTCTAGGTTCCTTCTGCTTACAAATGAATTTTAGGATTCTAGATCTAGATCTGTAAGGTATATTAATGGTATTTTGATTGTGATTGTATTAAATCTGCATAATAGTATTGGGAGTATGGCCATTTTTTACAATGTTGGTTCTTTTTAACCAAGATCAAAGAATATCCTTCCATTTTCTAATATCCTCTTCAATCTCCTTTTTTACAGTGGTATAATTTTGAACATATAGGTCTTTTACATTTTTGGTTAGGGTGATTCTGAAGTATTTCATTTTTTTTAGATGCTATTGTGAAAGGCAATATTTACATAATTTTTCTCTCAGGGATTTTTTTGTTTGTGTATAGGAATGCTATTGATTTTTCCATGTTGACTTTGTAGTCAGCTACACTGCTGAATTTATTACCATTAGCAGTCTTTTAATGGAGTTTTTTGGGTCTTCTATATAGAGTATCATGTCATCTTCAAATAGTGATAATTTAACTTCTTCATTTCCTATCTTTATTCCTTTTATTTCTCTCTCTTTTCTGACAGTTCTGGCTAATATTTCCAGAACTATATTGAATAAGAAAGGTGATAGTGGACATCACTGTCTTGTTCCTGATTTTAGAATAAAAGCTTTCATTAAGTAAAATGTTGACTGTTGGTTTGTCATATATTGCCTTTATCAGATTGAGGTAGATACCATCTATTCCAAGTTTCTGTAAGTTTTTTTTTTTTATCATGAACAAGTGTTGGACTTTATCAAAAGCTTTTTCTGCATCTATTGAGATGATCATGTGATTTCTGTTTTTGACTCTGTTGATGTGGTGTATTACATTTACTGATTTACATATGTTAAATCATCCCTGCATTCCTGAGATAAATTCCATTTGGTCAAGATGTATAATCTTCTCGATGACTTGCTGCATTCTATTTGCCAATATTTTATTGAGAATCTTTACATCTATGTTCATTAGTGATACTGGCCTATAGTACTCATTTTTAGTTGGGTCTTTCTCTGGTTTGGGTAGCAAAGTAATACTTGCCACCAGAAATGAGTTAGGGAGGAATGCTTCCCTTTGAATTTCATTGAAGAATTCATTTATTGGCTTAAAACTTCTTTAAATTTCTTGTAGAATTCAGCTATGAATCCATCAGGACTTGGGGTTTTTTGTTGCTGTTGTTGGTAAATTTTTAATCGTGTTTTAAATTTCAATAGCTGATATTGTATTATTCAAAATTGTTATATCTTTTTGATTGAGCTTTGGTACTTCATATGCTTCTAGAAACTTGTCCATTTCCAAAATATGTATTCATGATCTTTCAAACTTTCTGGGATCTGTAGTAATTTCTCTCTTTTTAGTGCTTATTTCTTGAATTTGAGGTTTTTTTCTTTCTTTTTCTTGTTAAGGTTGTCTAGAAGTTTATCAATTTTGTTTATTTTCTGAAAAAAAACCAGCTCTTTGATTCATGAATTTTTGGTATTTTTTAAAATCTCAATTGCATTAACTTCTGCTCTGATATTGATAATTTCCTCTGTTCTATGAGTTTTGGTTTTGACTTGCTGTTCTTTTTCTAGAATCTTGAGGTGTAGCATTAGGTTTCTGAATATAGAATATCTACTCAGGCTTTTTTCTGTGTTCCTGTTGCATGGAATATTGTTTTCAATCCTTTGACTTTTAGTCTCAGTTTATTTTTGAGTCATATTTGTCTCTTGTATACAAAATATTATGGGATCCTGTTTCTTGATCCATTGTGTCAATCTATGTCTTTTAATAGGTGAAATGAGCACATTTACATTGATAGATATAGCTGATATGTACTGGCTCAGCTTTACCATATTTTTTTTTCTGGTTTTCTGCTTTCCCCCTTTGTTTCATTGACTGCTCTGTTTGCCAGTTTCTTTGTGTTGTTAATCTGGAAATTGTGATCAATTTTATCTCTATCTAGTATGTCTTTAAGTAGTCTTTCCAGGGTTAGTTTGGTGGAGATGAATTTCCTGAGTTGTTCTTTGTCATGGAAATGTGTATTTCTTCATTAACTTTCAAAGAAAATTCTGCAGGGTACATCAATCTGGGTTGAAGATTGCTTTCCATAAGGTCTTGAAATGCCCCTCTACATGCTCATTTTAACTTGAGGTTTTGTGCTGAAAATTCTGCTGTGATTCTAATGGGCTTTCCTGATAGGTGAGAAGTGTCTTTTATCTAACAGTTTTTAGTATTCTGTTTTTATGCTGTATGTCTGGGATCTTGATTATTATGTGTCTGGGTGTAGATTTATGTTGCTTGTGAGTGTTTGGCATTCTATATGCCTCACTTATCTGCATATCAGATTTTTACCATGTTTGAGAAATTTTCTGCTCTTACTTCTGTAAATAATTTACTGATGTTATTCACATTGACTCTTGCATCTTTGCTGTTGCCTGTTAGTCTTATATTCTTTCTCTTGACATCATCTTGAAGCTGCTGAATTGTCATTTCATGCTGCTTTGCTATTTTTAAAAATTCTATCCTTTCATTATTGCTAGCCCTGATCCTGTTCTCAAGATTTGAAATTCTATCCTCGGCTTCATTTAAACAGTTTTGCCAGCTTTCAATAGAATTTTTTATTTCTTATATATATATTTTTGAATTTGTTTCATGTATTCTGCTTGTTTTCTATATTGTTCATTTAAGGTTTCTATCATTTTCCTATGCTCTTGTACTTTTTTAAAAATCTATTTTTTCTCTAGCTATGCCATGCAACTGCTTTACTAAGGTTGTCATTTCTGTCTTTAAGTAAGAAACTATTTCTAATTTAATTTCCTCTATAGCATTGGGGTTTGTTTCTTTACTTCACTTGCTATCTTATCAGTGATTTCAGGTGTATAATTTTTAATGTCCTCTATTTTGATGTTTCCTGTACTTGTTGCTGATGGACTGGATGTTTGAGATTGCATTTTGCTTTTTCATTTTGTCATTTTCACCTCATGAGCTACAGTTTGGTCTCTCAATTCTATTAGTCTCAATTGTTTGTATTGTGTGTTTTAGGGTCCTACAGTGTGCATGATGTTTGTCCAGTCACTGAGTCCCACAGTGAAGGGGAAGACCAATCTCCTGAATTCCTGCTGCAGGACCTTTTGGGTAAGTCCTATATTATCCTAAGGCTGACTAGACTTGGCGTATTTAGGTAAGTCAACCCTCAGTTCTTGCTGTTACTATGGCTTCAGATTGTTCCAGGCTACCAGATCTATCTGGCTTTAGTGTTTGACTCAGCTGGGACCCTACATTGTCACTGGGTGTCTCATAAGCCCCTTTGTTTCTCTCTGGGTTGGGGGAGGACTTATAGCCAAATTACTTCTAATGAAAGTGCTAAGAACACACAATAAGGAAAATAGAGTTTCTTCAATAAATAGTGTTAGGAAAACTGAGTATTCACAGGCAGAAAAATGAAAATAAACTCTGATCCTTCAGCATATAGACATCAATTCAAAATCCTAAACCTATCTGGTCTTCTCTGGTTAGAGGAAGAACTCACCCACACTCTTCCTGGGCTTGCCAAGGCCCTATAGCTTGGAGGTCTTTGATAGTACTCATGTTTACCCACTGAGGTCCTCTATTTGATAGAGGAATCACACTACACTGTCACAAGCCTGCTGAGGACCTCTGTGTGGATGAGGGTTTTCTGAGTCTCCTGTCAGCCCAACAAGGTTCTGCAGGTGATGGATGGGGTTGCTGATTGTCAGTGAGCTGCTGCTGTCTTTTGGGTGGGTGGAGAAGGTTGACCTATAATCCACAGCCATTCCAGGTCCAGGGGGAGAAGGGACAGCCAATGATCTGAGGCTATCCCAGGTAAGGGCAAGGAGGAGTAACTAATGATCCATGGCTGTTCTAGGTTTGGGGAGCAAGAAGGAGAGACACCAATGATCCTGTGGCTGTCCCAAGTACAGAGGCTGAGAAGGAGGAGCAGCTGATGATCCATGGTCATCCCAGGTCCATGGGGTGAGAAGGAGGTGCAACCAGCAATTCCACAGTGGTTCTAGGTTGTCAGGGACCAAGGAGGAGGGGTAGCTGATGATCCATGATCATCCCAGGTCTGGGGGACAAGGAGCTCTTATTTATCCTTAAAAATATTATGATAAATTAGAAAACATATTCACATAAATAGTTTTAAAATGATGATGAGACATTTTTAAAAAACAGAATTTCTAAAAAGAACAAGTTTAACGTGAGTGAAAAACAGTTTTCAAATATGTACTATAGCCAAATTACTTCTAATGAAAGTGCTAAGAACACACAATAATGAAAATAGAGTTTCTTCAATAAATAGTGTTAGGAAAACTGAGTATTCACAGGCAGAAAAATGAAAATAAACCCTGATCCTCCAGGACATAGACATCAATTCAAAATTGATTGAATAAATATAAGTATTGAAGTTATGAAAATAGAAGAAAACATAAGCCTAATCAATGATTATTTTGAATTAACCTCAGAGACATCAGAAACAAAATACAGGCCAATTAAACTAGATTTTGTATTTGTTAGTCTTAAAATGTCATCCAAAATCCAATATGTTCCAAGGTAGAGTTTTGAAAGTGGTTTGATTATGGGCAAACCATGCTTATCAGTGGATTAATATATTGATAAGTTCAAAAGTTAATGTGCTCTTAGGAGGTGACACATAGCTGGAAGTGGGCTACTCATCCTCTGGTGGAAATGGTGGATTTTTATTCCCAGCTTTTGCTTCTTCTCTCTCTCAGTATCCTTGCCACAACAGATTGACCAGCTTTCCTCTCCCATGTTCTTCTGTCACAGTTCTTCCTTGAAGCCATATGACTGTGGAATGAACCTCTGAAGCATTAAGCTGAATAAACTTTTCATTCATTTGCAGATTTCAGATATTTTGTACCATCATCCTAAAAGTGACTCATACAACATCAAACTGATAAGGTTCTGCATTAGTAAGAAAACAACCAAGAGAGTGAACAGAAAATCTATATAAAGAGAGAAAATATTTGCAAATTATAGCTCTTATGTGGGGGGTAATTTCCAGAATATTTAAAGAACTCCAGAAACACAATAGCAAAAAAAATAGAAACAGAAACAAAAGTGAAAAAAATTTTAAGTGAGCACTTGATCTAAGAAAACAGTTCTTAAAATATTCAAATGGCCAACAAGTGTATAAGCAATGTAAAATTGAAATGCAAAACAATACCACATTGAAATTTCACCTTAGTACAATGAAAACCATTTATATCAAAAGACAAATATAACCAGTGCTGATACAAATGTGAATAAATGAGAATCCTTGTTAACTTTTGTTTGGTATTTATTTTTAATATTTTTATTAATACATGTTTGCTGTGCATAATGTTTACATTCTTTGTGAGTTTTTCTTATGCAACAAATTTTAATTTGTTTATTTTTTATTCTAGTCACCTCCTCTCAGTCTACCTCCCTTTATCTCTTGATGCCCTTCCACTTAATGCAGAAATGTATGTTACTAATACTAGTATGGGAAAAATTATGAAGATTCCTCAAAACAATAAAAATATAAGGTTAAAGTTGCACCTTAATGGTAGAGTACTTACATAGTGTATGCAAGGCCCTGGGTTAGACCTCTAACACCACAAAGAATACAAATAGAATATCTGTACAATCTAATAATTTCCCCATTATGTATTTATCCAAAGGAAATGATGTTAGTTTATTTATGATACATCCACAGTGTCATTTTTATTCCCTGACTTTTGACATTAGCCCAGAAGTAAAAGCAACCAAAATCTGTCAACTGACCAATAAATAAAGAAAATATATGTGTAATGGAATACATAATATTCTACTACTAAAAAGGGATTAATTTGAAGTAAAATAAGTGGACTACAGATAATCCTGAAGAACATTATATTAAGTAAAACATCAGGCATAGAAATTTAAAAAATGCATAATTTTATATGTAGAAACAACAACAACAACAACAAAACTTGATTTCATGAAAGTGGAGAGTAGAATTATGATTACCAAGATGTAGGGTTGTAAATGGCAAGTTCTTTTGGGGCAATGTTGTTGAAAATATACATAATTACAAGGATAGGGTGAATACATTTAAATACTATTTTACAGCTCTGTGAATACAGCTAATTTTGATATTGTTATCTTCTTCATGTTTCACTTTCCTCAATTTCCTTTTACTAAAAGTACCCATGTCCTCAAAATATCGAATGGGGAATTCCATTAATAGATAACTTTGAAGTTTTACATTTGGATTGTTATGAGCATTGTGATAGAATTTCACACCATTATGCTTTATCCTCCTAGAATGTAAATCACCTCTTTTTTCAGCATATCTGCATTGTATTCACTAATCTTCCATTACCTACTTAGTAGCCATCTGAGTTACAGATCCCCACAGCATGTATGTTCAAGTAAGAAGGTCAGAAGTATTCTCATGTCTTCCATTATTGACCTCACTTCTCCCCACACTGGCTCTATATCATCTAACCTTAACAAAAAAAGAATAAGTATCATACAGTAAGGTCTTGATAGAGACAGAGAATTTGAGAGATAAAGAGAAAGAGAGAAACAAGGAGGCAAGCACAGAGGCAGAGAGACAGAGAAAACATTTTCATGTATTTTTCTTCATATTGATATATTCTCTGAATGTAAGCATAAAATAACAAATAAATCTGTTACTAAAATATATTGTTCCATTTTATTATTAGATATTATTAACCTCTTAGTGTGTCTAATAAATTATATTTTATAATAGCTATGTATGAATAGGAAAGGACATTTTGTATATATATATATGTATATATATATATATATATGATTGAATATATATATATATATATATATATATATATGATTGAATACGAGCATCTTCTAGTCATCTTGGAATGTATTCCCTAGAGAAAAGAGAGGAGTATAGTACATGTTACACTAGAAAAATACATAGTAAATGGTGGGTGAGCTCACCAGTAAAATAATAAATATATGAGTTAACACATTAAATACTTAACTAAATTAAAGCTTTCCATAATGTGTATGTACTTCCAAAATCATGTTATATGTAATAAGTTATACATATATCACAAAAGTGTAGTTAAAATGAGTGATATAATAAGAGACAAGAGATATTTTAAAGCAACAATACAAAAAGAAAACTAAATCAATTTAATTAAATCATCCTATGATAGATTTGGAAAATAATGAGTAATCTATTAGAATATAGGTATGAATTATGAGAAACAAGCTTAAAATTTAAGTTAGTTCAGAATGGAGAAGTGATAGAAATTGATATTTTGAAGCAAAAAGTAATATAATTAAATGTATATTTTACATAAAAATGTTTTATGCAATGATAAATAATACATTGAGGAGAAATACACCAAAATCAAGAAAGCTAATTAAGAGGTGGTTGTGCCAGTAGTAGGTCAGACTGTAATCACTAATAGACATTAAATGAGCCAAAAATTGTATAGGAGAGCTTGAAAATTCTTAAATACCACTTTTAGATGTGAGATGCAGTGCAAATAAAAGGACCGCCTGATTATGTGACTGAATACTCAGGAAGAATCAGTATGGCTATGAAAGAGGATGCTTGAAGATATAACAAACACACATTAAGTTATACATTTACAGCAGTAAATATTTAAAGGAGAGGCAAGAGAAGAGGGTATATCTTCAAAGAAAAGTTTACAGGAAAATGACCATAATACACAGTCAATAAATATTTGTTAAACTTATTTGGTCTTATTCATTGCAGTTTCCCAGCAAGGAGACCAGTGAAAGCTATATAGTTCCTGCTTACTAAGAATATATACTTTCATTATAAAAATGAGATTAAAATATAAAGAAATGCTTATGATAAAATAAGAAAGTCAATGAAGTATCTTTGGACTAAAGAACTGCTTTATTCATTCACTAAGGAGGACATGTTTTTTAAAAAAGCTAAAAAGAGTTGATATTTGAACTAATCTTCATGAAAGTATTCAAATTTTATAATAGACTTTGCAATAATTAAAGCATCATTTATATATAAATTCTAATTATGCTAATATCGAGTCCTGAATAATTCAATGATAGTACACACATTTTATGTAAAATACATTAGTTTGGCTTATATTCTGTATGAATTGAAAATAATTACAGGGAAGCAAACTAAATACATGATAGGAGCAATTGTATCTTAGGACTTTATAGACCAATTCTCCCTCAGCTTATTGATACACATTCATTATAGTATTGGAATATCAACGGTGGCATATTGGTGAACTTGAATGAAAGCTAATGAAGAGAAGAACCACCAACCCAATGAGATAAAAAAATTTCTTGCTTCCATACTGCTGACAAGCAAAAGCAAATTGCTTAATGCCTTGGAAATCCCTCTTGATCCAAAATTCAATTTGCCACACTTTCTGATAATATATTTTTATGCAATCAAACTAAAATAATTAAATTTGTTACATAAAGCACTTTTCTGATAATCATATTCAACATAAAATTCAGCTCGAAAAACATAGAAAAATAAATATCTGAGATACTTAAATTCTAAGACACTTTTATGAATTTCATTGAGACAATTATTTTCTTCTCATTAAAGCTTCTCATTCTAATTTCTTTGATTTGTCTCAGAAATATAAGCAAAAACATGTACTAAACAAAATGTGTACTTGTGCTATTTCAGCCCTTGGAAAACAGGTTTTGGTCCTAATCCAGATTACCAGGAACACATAAAAACAATGCTAAATGATCTATTAGTTCTAAAGCATTATGGAATTAAAGAAAGATAGAATTTTTTTGAGGCAAGGTCTCACATTTTAGTTCAGACTAAATGAGCTCACTATGTATCCCCAGTTGGCCTTGAACTCTAGTGAGCATCATGTCTCTGCCTCCCAAGGGCTGGGATTGTGAACATGCATCACTACATCTCACTAAGGAAGAAATGAATAAACTCACTTCCAAACACCAAATTTTTTCCAGCATCTAGATGTTTTAATAGGAAAAGAAAAGAACCACCTAGTTTCATCTGTGGCAGGTAGATGCTACTGAAATTCCACACTTTCTCGGTTTTGTACTGTTGCATCCAGCACAGCTGTTGAAAACTCCTGGGAAGAGGACCATGAAGAAATGAAGGCAACAGTGAAAACACAGAAAGTCCAAGTCAGGTAGAGCCCTCTCTTGGTGGAAAGAAGAAGCCGCCTGATGACCTCAGTTCATTTATTTACACACACCACAGGTTGGCGTCAGGTGAAAACCCTGTTTCTAACTCTTTCTTCACCTACCTCACCTCGGTTGCCTCATGTTCTTGGGGCCTCAGGTGCTCCATGTTCTCAGGGCTGGTCTTGCTCTTGCCTTGCATGTGTGATCAATCCTCAACTTCAGTTGCACCCCACATCTCCTCCCCCATGCTTTGTGGTTATAAATGATGGGTGTCAGTTGGAATTGGAGGAGCTGTGTTTAGAGGACTCTGCAGCAGATCTTCTCTTTCTCAGACCTTTCCATTCCAACTGAGGTCACTCATTTATGTTACATGACTTCAGGCTCCTGCCTTCCGCAATTTAACCCCATAGAACCTATGAACCCATAGCGGTAGTTACCAGTGTAGCTGGAAATAGTCAAAAGGTGCTAGTGATTGAGCTTCTTTTGTATGTAGTATATTGCCAAGGCATTGTTTTATACATGTTGTGGCTATGCTTTTCTGCTTAATGTTCAAGACCAAGTTAAACTGAGACCTATCAATTAAAGTAATATATTGATATCTATCAAGGTCTGTTAACTCTCCACAGTGTTTGCTCAGAATCATGCTTTTTAATCTACAATCCAAATTAAACTATAAAAAATTATCCAAAAATGCAACAGTAAAAGGAAAGAAAAGATTGTTATGTTCATATAAAAACAAATTTTAAAAGACTGCTCCAGCAAAGAAACAAATACACAGGCAATCTTCTTACAAAAGTAGATTGCATTCAAATATATTTTTGGCCAAATTGAATTATAAAGACTTTTAAATTTTAGAAATTTGTTATTATAAATAAGCTACTCATAATTTTTATAGGTCAATTAGCAGAAGTGACAAGAGAAATTTACAAGGAACAAAAAATACATAATTAACTTTTTTGTATTTTATTTTGTCTTAAGAATTCTGGCAATTTCTGTTCCTTTCTTTCGTGTAGCTTTCAGTTCAGTTATCTCCATGCACTCTGTCTTCTACTTAATCTTTGATTCCCATTTTGGGTTGCCATCTTGTGGGCATCCTGGGTCAGTTTATTTAATTGATCCAGAGGTGTGTCAAGCCCCATCTCTGTCTGTCTTCTGTAGTGTGGTCTCTGAGGCACCACTGTCACAGGGCTGAGCATCAGCTCCTTGAAAAGTTGAACCAACTCCTTATTCCTGTCTGAGTCAGTAATACAACCCGACATGATACTCTGGCACCCTCATAGCTCACTTAGCACTCTTTGTAAAGACATAGGAATACCTTGAGCCCCCTATGAGTGCCTTCCATTATCCAATATAAAGATCTTTCCACAGAATACTTCCTGGCTTTGTTTCCTTTACCTGACTGAATTGTCTCTCTACTGCTGTGGTTTCATCCCTGGTAGAACTAAAAATATTAATAGTACATAATGCTAAGTGAAGCCTAATATGAGGTATAAATTTTATAGAGAATGATTGCCCCTTTCTAAAATTGAATTTTGAGTGTATAGTGAGCATATTTAACAATTCCTTGACCTTGAGAGGCATAAGGAATTCTTGTGGTAAGAGAAATGTGAAAAAAAAATTTTTAAATTTTATTTAAAGAGAAAAAAACAAAGAAAACAACCAAACAAAACAGAAAAAGGGTAGCAACAATACAGAATTCCAAAGGCAAAAAATAAAAGAACAACAACAAAACAAAAACAAAAACACTAAGAAATCCGCCACGTGATCAGTTACATACTGTCATCCTTGAAAATAGTTGTTCAAGTTACAAAACTAAAGCATACAAAGTAGACATTCAAACAGTGAGACTGTTAACAGTTCTGCTCAACAATCTAACAAAAACAGTAATGTGGTCATTTATCTTACACACTTAAACATACATGCAGTTATATGCTTTAAAGCACTTTCTTTTCCTCTCTCTCTCTCTCTCTCTCTCTCTCTCTCTATATATATATATATATATATACATATATATATAATTTTATTTTAAGGGGGTAAAATTAAACACAACAAAACAGAACACAATGGGACATAAGAAAGCATAAATTTCAAAGCTAGACAATTCGAGATCGTTACTATGTCATATTGTCTCTCGTTCCCTTCCAAATGGTTTCCATATCTTTGCATATGGGGAGCTCATATTAGATAAGATATTAATCTTTTCACAAGATGTGTAGTTTAATGGCTCCTACTTGCTAAGGGGGGGAGGGACACAGGACAGGGGACAGGATGACATGAGATGTTCGATTCTCAGCCCACGCACCAGCAGGATCACAGCCACCCCCGGAAAGGGGAGGAATTCCTTGTTCTCCCGGCACCCCTAGTCAACCATACTGTGCAGGTCCTGATGCACCAGGGTCTCTCTCCTTCGGGCAGCTGAAACTATAAGTGACTAGTGAAAAGTAACTAAGACACCTCCCTCTATGGGAACTGTCTTAGTTACTTTTTACTCATCACTGAGACAAAATACCTGATGCCCAAAGTTGGGGAAGGAAAGGTTTATTTCTTACAGTTTTTGGAGGTTTCAGTCCATACTCAGTTGGCTCCAAGGCAGGGTGGCATGGAGGGGCCACAGTTCATGGGGGCTGCAAACAGCAAGGCAGAAATGGGCAAGAGAGAGAGACACCCCTTCTTCCTGCCATTACATCACATCCTGGCTCCACCACTTAGGAGGGTGTAGCACTGATACCACCAATCCAAGCACTAGACAATGAACCAGTCACAAATGTACAATACAAATACATGAGGCCTGGGATCCACCAACATAAACCATGACAGGAACCAAGCTTATTTTGAAGGGAAGACAAAGAGTGTGAGGGCACAAAGTTTAGTTAGCTTGTTTCAAGATAATTATCCTGAATCTGAAAAGTGTGGGGCAGAGTATGTCTCTGTGATCCAAATACGTGAAAGGCACCATGGTTTACACATTTTCAGGGGCTATCACCAGTGCTGCTTTAGCAAAGGGATCACCTAACTGATAAACATTTTGTGCAAAGTGAATGATGATTCATGTGCTAGGAGAGTACCATCCATGTGATCAGTAAGATAAGCAGATAAATAAGCCTAGTGGATGGACAATATAATCACCATGAGAGAAAGTGTAAAGGAATAGCTATGGACCTGAGAAATCCTGAAATGTTCCCATAAGTCCCATGGTATGGTTTAAGGGCCCACAAATCTTGTAATAATCTCCACTTTCCTGGCTTATTACAAAAAAAACAGAATATTCCAAGGGCTATTGGAGGGTTTTATGTGCTCCATCATCATCTGCTCAATGACCAGTGTGTGAGCTGCTGTAATCTTCTCCTGAGTGAAGGGCCAGAGAAGAGAACAGAGCCCTTCTTGAAAATGTGAAGGTGAGTAGCTTATATCAAGATGGTCTTTTTCAGGGACTACCAGAAGTTCTCTCCTTCCCTGATTGTATTTACTGAGTCCTTGAGTGAGGAGAAAACCTTGTGGAAATTCCTGATATGTCAACAAATAGTTGGAATTGACTAAAATGCCACATATCCTGTAATACATCTTGACCCTATAAGGTGACTGCTAAATGGAGAAAAAAACGTAAGGTGAAACATGTTCAGAGTAGCCTTCTGCATTTCTCCAGATTGACAATTTGGAACTTGTACTAGAGTGAGGAACATTGCCCACCCTCTGTAGATATGTACTTGCTACATCCAAAGGCTAGACAATCACACTGGGCAATAACTGAGACATCTTCACCTGTATACGAAAGCCCTTTAAATGTTTTCCTAAATAATCAGTGTCATCTTGGGATGATCTTGTCTAATCTGTTGAACCCAACAGGTATCAGAGACCATGAAACTCTTGGATCCTCTTGTTTGACTTACAGATTTTCCAATTTTCATCAAAGGAAGAATGAACAATTGAGGAATACGAGACTCTGGAGAGACTTTAACAATGAATTGAACCACAACCTTGATCTCCGCTGAATAATCAGCATTAATGACACCAGCCAAAACCTGGAGAACTTTTAAAGTGAGACTTCTGTGGCCTAGCAAGAGTCCCACTGTTCTTTGGGTTAAAGGTCCATGGACCCTAGTAGGAACAGCTTGGGGTCCCATTTCATGAGTTAATGTGAATCTGAAAGAGAGTTTGAGGACCAAGTCTCTGTGCCTTTTTCTGCTTGCCAGAGGTCAGTAAAATGATTGGCAGTGGAGGGTACAGTTGGGGGGAATTATGGAAAATGTCCCCATGGTTTAGTAGGACAGGGCCAGACCCCACTAGAAGCTTTCCAGAATAGGTCAGCCCTGCACATTGGTTTTGTATTTATACTTGTTAGTCCAATGATATATTTATCTATACTTTGGACAGATACTAGAACGTTTTATTGAAAGAACAGATAGTTACTATGCTGTAACTATAGGTGCAGCAGAGTATTTTCAAACACAATGCTCCCTGTATCCTCAGCTGGAAGAAATAACCTTGTTCTTTATCTTCCTTTAGGATATGGACAAATAACCTGAGGGTCAGCTGCTGCCAAGGGAAGCCCCTGAACACACAAGGGGCCAGTGTCTGTGCAAATTCAAATAATCTCAGACGCATAGCTCATTTCTTGTGGTCTCACAGAGGCTCCAGTGAATGGAGGTCAGATCAAGGGATGTTTCATTCTTTGAAGAAATTCCTTGTGAACCCTTGTACCAGCTATTTTAATGTATTCGTATGCTCACAATTTGAAAGTCAGTTCAGTATTTGTGGCAGCAAAGGCACCTTCACCTTAACATGTCTTTTGTAGTGGCCACGTTGTGAGTGGCATTATCTGATCCATGCACAGCTTCAAAATATTCCCTTCCACAACTAATCCCCAGGCTTAAACATTCCACAGCTGTCCCTTTCCAATCATTTGGGGCCATAACTTGTTGTCCTATGTGTTCTATAAAACCTAAGATAAAGAGAGTGTGGGGCCATAGTTTGTGGTCCTTTGTTTTAGTTCTTTTAAGGTTTTAAAAGGTACAGTTTCATGAAAGAGTATAACTTGCTCTGGATTATGGTGGTCTTAAGCGTCAATAACAATGTAAACATGTTGAAAACCCTCCAGGGGGCCCCCATCCCTGGCTTCTTTTAGTGCCAATTGCAAGGGATAAAGTAAAGATGATTCTATTCTATGAAGGCTGAGAATCTCAGCCTGTGATGCCGTGAAATTTTTCTGAACTGAGAAAGCAAATGTAGCCATTTGCGTCACAGTTAAAATTATCAGCTTTACTTTGAGCAGCTGTGAAATGAAGATCACAGCCGAACACTCCTCTGGTGTGGAACTGTCTTCTTTAACCCCCACAGCTACTTCCCTGTCTGACTGAGCAAAGCTAGAAGGTTCAAGCTCTGTGGAGAGGGGTTTGTTGTATTATCCTTTTTTTTGCTTCTGGTTTAGGTTTGGATAATGCTCTGAGCCAAATCCTCTCTGGTCCTTCCAACAGGCATACATCAAGATGCTCCTTGCTCAAGGTCCACAAAGAAAAAGTCAGCACAGGAATACACTCAGGCCCCTCAGCAGTATATTGGGTGCACTATCACTGCATACACAGCTTCATGTCACAGAGTTCATAGTTTCTTGTTTAAGGAACCACAGACATGGCTTGTGAACATAGGTGTGAAATTCTGGAAATCTTTGTCTGAATCTTTTGCTTTCAGTAATACAGGAAGAATTTCTATATACAGCCTCATGTTCTTTTTTTTTTTTTTTGCTTGTCACGTGGCATTTTATTTTTCTGATAATAAACACTTAGCTTCATAGTATTTGGTGCTACTGAGATTTGAATCAACTCCAAAGCTTGGCTCTTGGCTGCCTTTTGAGATAGAGATTAAAGCAGTCTATTTTCATTGCTCTTTTGGATTTTTGAGATGGGTCTTATTATGTAGCTCAGGCTAGCCTTGCACTCACTCTGTAGCCCAGGTTGGCCTCGAGCTCATGGCAGTCCCTCTGTCTCAGCCTCCTGGTGTATACCACCATGCCTGTCTTATCTGTGTATTCTTTACAAAGCTAGGCTAAATTGGAAAATAATACAGCATTCTGGGAACTTGCACTTTGTTTGATAAAGGTATAACCAAGAAACAAAGCATCATGGGAAATAAATGATCAAGTGTCAAGCTGAAGTTATAAGAGCAATTTATAAAACTATCAGTAGTCAGGCCAGGTATGGTGGCACATACCTGTAATCCCAGCACTTGGGAGGCTAAGGCAAGAGGATATCATGAGTTGGAGACCAGCCTGGGCTACAAAGTGAGCTCAAGGCCAGCCTGATCTGCATAGTGACACCCTATCTCAGAAACAAAAGAAAACCTATCTGAAAGAGAATAAAACAAAAGGGGGCAGTACAGAGCAGATCAGAAGAGGACAACATAGGCAACACAGTACTTTACCTTTAGTCAACTGGACATCAACAGTATCTAACACCATATCTCTTACTCTGCTATAGTTGAGCATAGTTTCACTTACAATAATATTAAACATAACACAATAGTATAAAGCCATGCATAGAGTGAAAGAATTCCAGGGCTTTCTGAACTGAATAACAGAAAATGATCAATGGGTATTATAATATCTCATTTTTTATAAAAAAGAAAAAAAATTGTTTGAACTATCACACATATTCAAATTCCAATGAGACACAATGTGGTAGATAGAACCAATGGTAATAGAACAAAAAAAAGCATGGTAGGACTTCTAAGAAGGATAATGTTAAATCAGCAATAGCTGTCATAATGTTTACTTCAAAACAGCTGTTCATATCATCATGTATGATATAGTCAAACAAAACAGGATAACACCATTCCAACTGATGAATTAAAACTTTGAAAGACTTCGGAGCTATGAGATGGGGCCTCATGCTTACCATAAAGTCTTATATACTCTTATCAAATCTCATATTAGGGAGATTATATGGTATTTACCCTTGTGAGTTTGGTTTATTTCACTTAAGAGAATGGTCTCAAGTCGTGTCCATTTATTTATAAATATCTCGATGTGATCATTCTTTATAGCT
>PVJX010009531.1:0-60714 GCA_004027295.1 Dolichotis patagonum
GTGCTTTGTCCCAGGCAGGTCTCCAGGAGGTTCCCTGTGAATGAAGGGCCTACAGGTCCCAAAGAGTCAGGCCAGAATGTTGGTTTCTGAAAAGTTCCTGGTCCCAAACAGACCTGGCCAAGATGCCAGTCTCCACAATATTCCCAATCCAAACAGCCCGGGCCACTCTGCGGGTCAGAGAGTTTCGGGTCCCAAAGAGACAGGCCGAGATGCTGCTTTCTGGGAGACTTCCTGGGGGTGAAGGGCGGGGCTATGTGCCCAAACAGACCCAGCCCAGATGCCGATCTCCAAGCAGTTCCCTGCAGATGAAGGGCGTGCTTACCAGTCCCAAAGAGTCATGCCGAAATGCAGGTCTGCGCAGACTTTCGATCCAAAAAGCCCAGGCCACTCTACGGGTCCGAGAGTTTTGGGTCCCAAAGAGACAGCCGGAGATGCTGCTTTCCAGGAGACTTCGATGGTCAGCCACAGAGTCAGATGAGGAAGTGTGCAGAGGGTGTCTACACACTGGAGGCCGAAGGATTCAGTCCAAGGTCTGGAGTTCACCCTGGTGTCTCTGGTAAGTCCACACCAGCAGGCTGATGGGTTGGCCAGGAATTAAAGGAGGAGTTTATTTTGGCTCATGGTGTCAGTAGCTTCAGTCTATGGTTGGTGGACTCAGAGAGATGACATGAAAGAGCTGCTGCATAGGAAAACTCAACAGTGTCACTGTTTGTCTGTCTACTTTGCATGTTTTAATTTTGTAATTTGAACAACTATTTCCAAGATGTCAGTATGTAATATGTCAAGTAATGATTTCTTAGTGGGGTTTTTTTTTTTTTTGGTTTTTTTCCTTTTTCCTTGGAATTCTGTATTGTTGCTACCCTTTATTCTGTTTTGTTTGTTTTTTTTCTCTTTAAATAAAATTTAAAAAAATAAAAAAATAGCTAATACATTGCATGTTATCATTTTAAAAATAGTTGCTCAGAATACAAGATAGAAGCCTGAGAGAATGATCAAGCAATGAAAGCACTAACTTCTTTTTGATGAACTAAGAGAGATTAGTAGTGTAATTATCTACTCTGTGTTTGTGTGTGCGTGTGTGTGTATATATATACACACACATACATATAATCTTTTCCCTTCTTTCTTCATTCCCCACATCCCAGTTTTTCTTTTCCTTTGAGCAGTTTCTTCCCATTTCACTTTCACAATCCCTACTGTACATTTTCAATTTTATTTATTCTTTCAGTTTTTTACATTAGAGAGACAGTACGATGTTTACACATGGACGTCTTATTTACTTCACTTATGAGTATGGCCTCAAAATGCATCCATTTACCTATGAAAGCATCAAGTTTATACACTTTTATAGCTAAGTAGTACTTCACTGTATAGAAATAGCACATCTTTTTTTATCCATTGCACAGTAGATGGGCATTTGGGTTGTTTCCAAATTTAGCTGTTACAAGTTGTGCTCCTGGAAACATGGGTACACATATATTGCAGTGGTATGATGTTTTCAATTCTTCTAGGAAAATGCCCAACAGAAGATCTAGATAGAATGGGACTTCCAATCCTAGTTTTTTGATGAATGTCCACACTGACTTCCACAGTGGTCACAACAATGTACATTCCCACCAACACTGAAGGAGATGTCCTCTTTCCCTATAGCCCCAAAAGTTGTTCTTAATTGATTTCTTCATGACAGACATTCCTTCTGGAGTGAGATGGAATCTCAGTGTTCTTTTAATTTGCATTTCTACAATGACCAGTAATGTTGAACATTTTTTCACATATTTCTTCTCTTCTGTACTTCTGAGAAGTGCATATTCTTCTCAGATGCCAAGTTTTGGATTGGATCTTCAATTTGGGGGACCTCATTATTTTTCAGTTTGTATTTTCCAGATAGAAGTTCTTTGTCTGAGGAACACTTAGCTAAAATTTTTCCTTCTCTGATGTACAAAAAGTTTTTAACAAGATGAGATACCAGTTGATGATTCTTTGAAGTACTTCCTGTGCCATTTGGATTTTGCTCATGAACTACCCCTATGTCGTCAAGACTTCTGCCTATCTTATCTAGTAGGTTTTGTGTTTCTATTTTAATATTTAGATCTTGGATTCATTTTGACTGTAATGCATGGATCTAATCTCTGGCATGCTGAATGTCGATTTTTCCAGCATTATTTCCTATGGAGGCTACCTTTTTTCCTGAAAACTTTGGCCACTATGTCAGAGATAGCTGAGGGTCTTTGTTGTTTTGTCTCCATCTTATAATCTGTTCTATTTACTCTCAGGATTGTTTTTTTGCCAGTATCATGCTGATTCTATCACAGAAACTTTTAGTATAATTTCAAGTCAGGGATTGTGGTGCCTCCTGAGTTATTTTTGTTGCCAGGTTTTATTGGGTTGGATTTATTTTTAACCAAGAATCACACTCAACCTTGTGCTTGCCAGGCAAGCATTGTGCCACTGATCTATATCCCCTTCACTATTATAGGTCTCTTCTACTTCCAAATGTTTTATTAATGTTTTCTCTAGATCTGTCAGGCATGTTAATATTTTGATCAGGAGTGCATTAAATCTGTATAATAATTTTGGTAGTATGGCCATTTTCAAATGTTAGTTCTTCCTATCAATAAGCAAGGGATATCTTTCCATTTTTGAAACCTTTTTTGAGCTCCTTTAACAGAATACTATACTTTACAATATATAGATATTTTATATCTTTTGTTAGATTGATTTATAATACTTTGGGTTTTTTGAATGCTATTGTGAAAAGCATTTCCCTAATCTGTCTCAGTGAGTTTGTTGTTTCTGTACAACAATGCTATAGATTTTGACCATTGACTTTACATTCCGCTACACTGCTGAATTTGCTTATTAGCTGTAGTAGTCATGTGATGGTGTTTTGGGTGGCTTTCTATATAGAGTATCATGTTATCTTCAAAGAATGATAATTTGACTTCTTCTTTTCCTACCCTTATTGTTATTTATCTCTCTTTTCCAATTGTTCTCACTAATGTTTCCAAAACCATATTGAGAGGGCCACGGATTTAGCTCAGCAGTTCAAGTGCTTGCTTTGAAAGCACAAGGTCCTGAGTTTGATCTCCAGTACCAAAAAAAAAAAAAAAAGAAAAAAAGAAATCTGCTCTGTGTCCAAAACCAAGGATAGGAGTTATGGTAGTGGACATCCTTATTTGTTCCTGATTTTAAGGTGAAAGATTTACTTTTTGTCCATTTCATATGATGTTGGCTGTTGGTTTGTCAAGGAGGGCTTTTATCAGATTGAAGTATAGACCATCTACTCAGATTTTCTCTAGGGTTTTATCAAGACTGAGTGTTGAACTTTATCAAAAGCTTTTTCTGCATCTATTTAGATGACCGTGTGATCCTTCTTTTTGGCTCTGTTGATATAGTATATTATGTTTATTGCTTTGCATATGCTGAACCATACCTGCATCCCTGGGATGAATCCCATTTGTTCGAGGTGTATATTCTTCTTGATGATTTGCTGCATTGTTTGCTAGTATTACTGAGCATATTTGCATCTATGCTCATTAGGGATATTGGCCTGTAGTTCTCTGTGCAATTGGGTCTTTCTCTGGTTTTGGTGTCTGAGTAATACCTGTCTCCAGGAAGGAGTCAGAGAGAACTGTTTCCCTTTCAATTTCACTAGCAAGTTTGAGGTGTATTGACATTGTCTTCTCTAAATATTTTGGAG
Source organism: Dolichotis patagonum (assembly GCA_004027295.1). Lineage (NCBI taxonomy): Eukaryota > Metazoa > Chordata > Mammalia > Rodentia > Caviidae > Dolichotis > Dolichotis patagonum. The sequence continues at coordinate 3,701 of PVJX010009531.1, forward strand.
ATTTCATCTGTGAATCCATCAGAACCTGGTCTTTTCTCTGTCAGTTAGCTTTTAATTATGTTTTTGATTTCATTAACTGATACTGTTATTAAAAATTTTTATGTCTTCTTGATTCAGTTTTAGTATTTCATACATTTCTAAGAATCTGCTCATTCTTCTGTGTTTTCCATTCTATGAGAGTAAAGATTTTTGAGGGTGGTATTGATGATCTTCTGAATTTCCAAAGCATTTGAAGTGTTTTCACCCTTTTATCCCTCCTTGAATGAATTTGAATTTTTGTTTCCTTTCTTGATAAAGTTGGCTAGGGGATTATCAATTTTGTTTATTCTATCAAAGGACCAGCTCTTCAATTCATTGATTCATTGTAGTGTTCTCTTCAATTGTGCACAGATCTCTATATAATTATAGATAATTATAATTTTTGCACAGACCTGTATAAATTCCTCCTTTCTATGAGTTTTCAGCTTGAATTGCTTTTTGTTTTCCACAAGCTTCAGATGCAGTATTAGGTTATTTGTGCTCATTCCATTTTTCTGATGTGAGAATGCAATGTTATATATTGCCCTCTTAGGACTGTTTTCATTAAGTTCTGTAGTTTCCAATGGTTTAGGTCCATTTTCATTTGATCACAAACATTACTTTTTCTTTAATTTCATCTGTCATCCATTGATTGTTCATGGTGTTATTTAATTTTCATGTGCTTTTGACATTTTTTGCCATTCATTAATTTTCAATTTCATTGCATTATTTTAGTATATGCATGAGATAATTGCATTTATTTAAGCTTGTTCCATGGGCTTGTATATTGTTTACCTTAGAGAATGTCCCATGTGCAGATGAGAAAAATGTGTACTATGATACCATTGGATAAACACTCTATAAATGACTATTAAGTCATTTTTCACATCTTTGATTCAGTTGGGATTTATTTGCTTTTTCTGTACTTAGCCTATCTCTTTGTGACAATGGCATATGAAGGTCCCCATTACAATTGTATTATTGCACATTTTTCATGCCCATTAAGATCTGCCTCGTATAATTGGGTGCTCCCATATTTGGTGCATATGTATTTATAATTTGTATAACTTACTCTTGAACTTTTCCACCAAAAAAGTATGCAGTGATTTTTTAAATATCTTTTGATCATTTTTGTTTTGAAGTTCACATTATCTGCAAACAGAATGGCTACTCTGCTTTTTTCTAGGTTCCTATTGCATACAGCCTTGTTTTCCATCCTTTGAATTTCAGTCTATCAGTTTCTTTTTGAGTTAAATGTGTTTTTTGAATATTGTTGGATCTCCCAGATTCTGAGGTTTTCTTAATTTTCATGAAGTTTTATTGAGAATAGCAGGCCTTTACCTTCACAATGAGGTGTTATGCAGAGCCCCTGGAAAACTAATCTATTAGAAGCAGGGTCCTGTGATTATCAGGAAGAAAACTGAAAAAAAAAGTCAGAGACCACAATAGGACAATGTACAGGTAAACATCTCACTGTTACTCAGGACCTGACAAAGTATAACATGGGCCATTAAGATTATGGTACATATTATTTTGCTATCCCCTTACTCTCCCCAATCAACCTCAAGAAACAGGTGCATCGTCAAAGCCATGATGCCTTTTATGAATATATTAGATGAGAAAATAAAACCATTGAGATCAACAAAGAAGAACAGAGAATAAGAAAAGACCAGAGCTCTTACCTACCTCATGAATCATGACTTCTGTTTTCTTTGGAGGCATTCCGGTAATTAAAAGCTGTTTTTCTTAAGAAACAGTGACTTTTCATTTGGGTGTACAAGTGTCCAATTGGTTCATTTTTAAAATGCCATTACTGCTTTCCTATTGTATCTGTGTCCTTTATTCTTTAAAACTATGAGGCAGACCTCTGTTCAACTCTGTGTATGGGCATGCAAATAAGTGTGTGTCAAAAGTGCAGCAAGAGAAGGTTTATTAACCGTGTTTAATCACCTTATCTCATTACCACTTCATCACTGAGAACTCAATGATAATAGATTCAGAGGAACATACACCTATCAGCTTTTTTATCCACTGGATTGAGTTCTTGGAAATCTCTAGTGATCACCATGATCCTGCAATCTCCTTGGATTCCAGCAGAGACTGCAAAGCTGAGACTCCAGTACACCCCAGAAAGGAGCAAGCATCTCATGGAAAGGTGAATGTCCCTCCTCCTTATGGACTTCATTGTGGAAGCAAGGATCCATGCTAGACAGTGACAGTCATTCTGAGGTCTGAGTCATGACAACCAGGATGTGGGCAATGGTTAAGGCCAGCGTTTGAAACTGATAGCATATAGGTCTTGGTTGCATTGTCTGCCTCTTTACAGTTGACGGTAGATTCTCTCCCCAGACATCTGCTCATTTCTGTGGTTAACAAGAAACCAGAGCTGTGAAGAAGCAGCCTGGCACTAAGTAAGGGTGAGTGAGTCAGCAGGTGGAAATAGAAAGACAGGCTCTTCCCTCTACTGGAACAAGTTTTTGCTTGTGGTTCCCAAGTTTGACAGGAACTCTCCATAGCTGAGCAAAACTTTTCAACTTGATTAAGACTTTTGATGAAATTCCCACTCACTGTATTAGTGTAGAGAGTATTATTTTTGTTTTTATTATTGTTACTGTTTCTGTACCGCGGATGGAACTCATGACCTCGTGCTTGCCAGGCAGTTTGCTTATGCCGCTGAGCTAAATCCCAAGCCTGAGTGTATAGGTATTCAACTAGGCCCTATGTACATTTCTATGTCATAATTACCTGGCATCCACATTGTCATCCTCTTTTTTGGAAGGGGGATAGATTTTACACTAGGTGTATGTCATGGATTAAAAACTGATGGTCAACTTAACACCAGCTAAACCAAAGAAGCATGGTGCCGAGCAGAGATGTTCCACCTGAGGAAAGCTGACAGCATAAATAGAGATATGGAGAAGGAGAAATGAGGCATTGTGGGTTTCTCAAAGTGTTGTTTGAGCCATTTGTTACTCCGGGGGAAGCTCATCATGACTAGCTTCCCCAGTGTGAGTTGACCATTGTCATCAGAGGACTTCGGACCCTTGTAGGTGAGATGGCTGTGGTTCACTTTGGGGGAGCTCTGGTCCTTACATGGAGCATCACTTCCTGGCTCTGGAGGGGAAGACATGAGTCATTTAATCTCCAGGAAAAACTCGTAATGCTGGCTTTCTGGCATGAACTCAACTGTTCTCATCATCAAAGGAGCTCGGGACCTCATTGTCACTGAGGATGGCTGTGGTGCTTTTCATGACAGCCCTGGTCATATTTTGAGCATGACTTCTTGGCTCTAGTGTAGAACCCTCAATATTTAGAGCACAGCTCCTTTACCCCATGGGAATAGACTTTCTAGATTGCACCACTGACCTTTGTGTCTTCCCAGCACAGATCCATAAAAGAGACTGGCATGAGCCCTTCTCGTGGGCTCTAGACCTCCAGTTGGATGCATGGGAGGCATTGTCATGGGCTCTAGGTCTTCATCTGGACTCATGTAGGACATTGCTGTGGGATTTAGGCCCTTGGGTGAATAGTCTATGTCTTTAGTGTTGTGGATAGATTTCCTGCACTTTCTTGTGTTAACTCTGGGTGACCATCATAAAATAATATTATAAATTCGGTGTCCTGATTCTAATTGTTCTTCTCACAGCCTCTGGCTACAACAGTGTACAAGTGTAGTTAGGAGCTAACACACAGTGAGTATCTCTGCTCAGAAAAACACCACATTTTTCACTGTGATTAAAATAGGACAACAAATAAATAAAAGACAGAAATATATTAAAAGCCCACAATACTTATCTCCAGTTAACCATCAAAGGAGGTACTTGTAATTGTTACCAATACCAGTAATTTTCAAACCCTTTTGTTTCACTAACAATTGACACATGTTTAAAACATCTTTAAAATTGTGGAGATGACTAAGAGCCTGTGATTCTGTTTCTATGTATGGATATTTGCCATATTAGAAAAAAATTAAAATTTGTTCAAAAAATAATAACCATATACATAAATGTACGTTATACCTATTTAAAATTAGAAAATATGTTGAAATGGAATTTTGATCATGATCACATCAATAACAAAGTATAAAATATGTTGGGATAAAATACCTTGGAATAAACTTCAGAAAAAAAGCACAAGATTTATTAACCCAACAGTAAAACGTTTTTGGAAGCTATGTTTTAGTAAAGCCCCCTAAACTGGGACATACACCACTTTCTCTTTAGGCCTAATATATATTACTAAATATTCAATAAACAAAAACAAATATTTTTTCTTAATAGGATGCTGGATAAATAGCCAAGATCTAAGAGACAGACAGGTGAGAATCATGAATCACAGCTACCTGGAAGCAGGGCCTTGCATTCAAGAACCTCTGCACATCCAGTAAGAAGGTAGGGAAATGTGAACAGAAACTGAAAATTCCTGAAGTCTTAAAATTAAGACTTAAAAACTTCAGAGGAACCATTTATAAGGCGACTCTTATACTTATAGAGTTGGCTTTCACAGTAAACATCACAGCAAAGTCTCCCAGTGCTTCCAGTTTGAGGGGGACCATTGTGTAGTGTCCCATTCTTCCTAACAAGATCTGCCCTGGGGAGAAAGTAGTTACTCACAGCCCCACCTGCTGGAGGTATTACAAGAGACCAATGACTGCACTGTAAAGGAACACCAACTGCAGACCATTCCAGTTTTCCATGTGGGTGAGGGACACACCCATCTCCAGGGGTAAGGGAAGGAGAAATGGGGATGAGGGAAGGAGATGCCCTGACAAACACTGGTGAACTTCACAGTCCAGCGGCATAGACTCACTAAGAAACTGAGCCCTGAGGGAATGGAAAAGAAAAAAAAATTCAAACTAGTACACTAGTTGCTCTTAGTCCATTGAAAAGAAGGATTTGTGCTAATATCATTTGGAGAATATTTTATGCCCATCTCTTGTACTCTGATTAACTATAGATACTCTGATTAACTAAACATACCAATACACAATGTGTTAACTACTGTCATTCTCCTAATATTTTGTTATAAAAGATTGTTTTACTTTTTTCTATAAAGTAAAGCTCGATAACCAGATCCAAAACACAAGGGAATAAAAGTTAAAACAAAGCAAAACAAAACTGAGACTTACTCATAGGACTAGAGAACATTTTTTTCTAAGCCACCCTGACACATTTTTAAAAGCCTAATTTAGCAGGAAAATGATACAGCACACTAAATGACCAAGCAAAAAATTGGAAGGCACAAAGAAAACATTAGAAAAACACATGGTAATTTTGTTGCAGTTACCAGAGAGGAATTTTGGATTTTTTGTTTGTTTGGCTGTCTTTGTTTTGTTTTGTTTTTGATACTGGGGATTGAGCTCACAACCTTGTACTTGCCAGGCAGGCCTTAATGCCACTGAGCTAAATCCCTGGTCAGGGGAAAAGGAATTTTAAGCAACAGTGCTTAATATGTGAAGAACTTTAAGTAATGAAGCAGATAGCGAGCAAAAACAAGTGGACAATGTAACCAGGGAGATGGAAGATGCAATAGCAAACCAAAAGGAAATGACAGAGAACAAATGACAATAGTGCACTATTTTATTTTAAAAAGCAAAACAGAAAAAAAGGAAAGAAATGATACAGAATGTCAAAAAGAAAAAAAAGTAGGGAATTATCAGTAGTTAAATGGCAAATAAGTACATGAAGAAATGTTCACCACTAATGGCCATTCGAGAAATACAAATTCAAACACCATTGAGATGTCATCTCACTCCAGAAAGAATAGCTGCCATCAAGAAATCAACTGATAACATATGTTGGCAGGGCTGTGTTGAAAAAGGATCACTCCTTCACTGTTGGTGGGAGTGTACACTGGTGTGGCCACGGTAGAAATCAATATGGAGATTCCTCAAAAAATTAGGATTGGAAGTCCCCTTCAATCCAGCTATTTCTCTCCTAGGTATTTTCCCAGAAAAATTGAAGATGTTATGTCACAGAGATGTATGTGCACCCATGTTTATAGCAGAACAATTTGCAATAGCTAAATCTTTGAAACAATCAAAATGTCCTTCAACCATGATACAGATGAAAAAGATGTGGTAGTTTTATACAGTGGAATATTACTCAGCTATAAAAAGAATGATCTTGAGGCTTATACTGCGTAATTTTAATAAAATTTCATTTTAAAGTGAAAAAATAAAACTTTCAAAATTGGATAATAGAGTGACAATGGTTAACACACTGCATGTTGTTATATTTACTTACTCAAAATAGAAGATATAGGCATTTAATTATCAAACAATATTAGCACAAACCTTTCTTTTAATGAACTAAGAGAAGTTAGAAGTTTAACAAAGTGAACTATCTTGTATATAGATAGATAGACACAGAAGCATCAATGTAGACAAATTGATACATAAAGATACATATATAAATGTAGATACGGATACATTTTGCTTTTCCCATCCTTTCCTTCTTTCCCTTATGCCAGTTTCTCTTTCCTTTTAAACACTTTTTACCTTTTTTACAGTATCTATTCTATATTTTGGATCTTATTTACTCTTTCAGCTTCTCACACTAGGAAGACAATATAATGTTTACACATGTGAGTATGGGTTATTTGACTTACAGGTATGATGTCAAATTGGATCCATTTACCTATGAAACTTACCCTTCTTTATGGCAGAAGTGTACTCCAGTATATAAAAGGAACACATCTTTTTTAGCCATTTCTCAGTTGATGGGCACTGGATATTTTTCAAGAGTTAGCTATTACAAACTGTGCTGCCATAAACATAAGGTGCACATATATCGCTGTGGTACATATCTAATTCTTCTTTGAAGATACCAGAAGGGGAACTGCCCGGTCAAATAGGACCTCCAATCCTAGATTTTTGAAGAATTCCACTCTGATCTACAAAGTGCTTGCACCAGTAGTAGTGCACACTTTTAACCCAAGCACTGAGGAGACTAAGGCAGGATGGTCACATATTGAAGCCCAGTCTGGGCAACTTGGTGACTTAGCAACACCTCACCTCTATATATAAATAGGTTGGGCTGGTAACTTGGAGCAATTTTGTGGTATAAGATACAATGTCTCATCTCTTATTATGATTTTGAGACTTCTCTTAATTCTACTTTTTACTCTCACCAGAGGATTGCCCATCTTGTTTACATTTTCAAAAACAACCACTCCTAGTTGGATTGGTCTTTATATATATAGTTTCTACTTTGTAAGATATACTCTATCCTGGAGAATTACTTCTAAAAGCATATTTTTCTGTTGTTGGTTGGAATGTCTATAAATAAACGTTAAATTTATTTCATTTAACGAAAGGCTCCAGTTCAATATTGCCTTATTTTCTGTCTGAAGCATTTATTAATTTCCTAAACAGCTAGTGAAATCCTTATCATTATGGTATTATAGTCTATTTGTCCCTCAAGAAGTATTGTTTTTTATGTATTTTGGTCCTGTGATGTTGGGTGCATGTATGTTTATAATTATTAGACTCGATTAATTTACCCACTTAACACTGTGTAAGATTTCTTGTATATCAATATATTTTTTGATTGACAGTCCATTTTTGTTTGTTTGTTTTTCCTGATCTTATTACTGCTATCTGCATTCCCTTGGGGTTGCCATTTGTAAGCAATACCTTTTTCCATTCCTTTATACTTTCTTTTAGAATGAGATTTATGCTTTCCAATTATGTTGTGAATAAATCACTAGAGCCAACTAGTCTTGGACTTTAAGCCTCCAGAACTGTCAGCTAAACAAATCTCTTCAATAAAATGAGCCTACCTAAAGCATTTTGTTTATACTAACAAATAAATGGAGTACTATATCATCACAGGTATTTACCAAAAGTAAGCAGAGAATGGCACATTATAAATGCTAAAAAAAAAAAAAAAACGGTAATTAATGTGCCTGCTACAACTGACACTATTCCTTTTATTCTAATAGCCTATGAACTCTTTGAGGACCATCTCAGCATAGAGGATCAGAGATCAATGCAGGTGGCAGAGGGATGAGGACATTGTTGTACCTAGGGAGGTTAAGCCTGTTTGACCCTGCAAGTCAACCTGCAGAGGTGGCCACAGTGTCCAGACTCCTTGGAATGTCCCTACTCTGAGTAGAATGAACCATCTCTAGTTTACCTGACTTCTGAAACTCTTTGCATCAGTTTTTTCACTGTGAGACATGGATAATTCCAGGCAAATGCAACTGACATAGAGACAAGGAGAACAGCTGACAGATGATTTTACTTTTTAAAGACCTTATTAGATTAAACACTAATTTTTTCTAAAGCTCATGAAAGCTGAAAGCTAGTATGCAAGAGTCAAAAGGCTGGGGAGAATAAAACACATAGTTAAGGCAGAATAACCTCAAAAGCTGAGGCTAGCAAGTTCCCTTTTGTGTATAAATTAAGTCTATGACAAAAGAATACATGTTCTGCCTTGGAGTACTAGAAAAATCAAGTAAGGAAAAAAGAGTGAAGTTACCTTACATTTCCATTTTTCTGTTTCTTTTTTTCACATGCTAGAGACAAAACCCAGGGCCTTGAGTATCCTAGCCAACTAGTCCACCATGGAACAACAGCCCTAGTCCTCACCCTTAAGTTTAACAAGACAAATAAAATTACTATTAAAATGTTGGTATGCTCCCTTTTAATGGTTTTTTTCTCTACATATTTTTCCACAGCTTGCTATATGTACCATTTTATATTGGGTTTTTAAATATAAAATTATTTTTGGCTTTTAAATGACATAATTACTGTACATATTCATATAGTAGAGAGCCATAATCATTACACATTTAAATAAAACAGGGTAATTAATATTTCTACCTGTTAGTCAGCTTTCTATTACTATTCATGATTAACTTTTTAAGAGAACGGATTTATTTTAACTCACAGGTTTCGTGGATGCAGTCCATGATTGACTGTCCCCACTGCTTTTGTGTCTGTGGTAAGGGAGTACATTATGGTAGGACAGAAGGAAGGAACAAAACTGCTCACTTCAGGGTCAGGGAGCAAAAGAGTGAGGAGGGGTCAAGCTGTCAAAATCCACTTACAGGCCACACAAATCAAGGCCTAAGGAGCCCTACTAGGTCAAGGCTACCAGAGGCTCTGCCATCTGCCAATAGCTTCCTGCTGGAAATGCAGCCTTTGGGGGATGTGATGGTTAAATAACTAATCAACAGTCAGGTTGAGTGGGGAATGCCCAGCTGGATTGAGCCAACATGGTTTTGGGCTTGGAAGACCTACTTAAAAGAGAACTGGTTCAGAGTGGTATAAGATGGAAAATGGGAGGGAAGGATTTCAGCTGATCTTCCTTAGAGGAGCTTCTCTGGGATCTGCTTTTCTTCAGAGGAGTTTCTGCAATTTTATTTTTAAAAGAGGTTTTGTCTGTTTCCTTTCTTCAAGTGAGTTTGAATGCTTGTCTTCATCTTAAATGTCACCTTCTGGCTTTCAGTGCAGATCCCTCAGGGTTCTGGCAAAGATCCTTCAGTCTTCTGGCACAGACATGTCAGTTACCAGTACTGGACCTTGGACCATTTTGGCAGAGACCTTTTGGTCTCGTGGTGGATGCATCTGCACTGGACACTGCCATGGGTCCAAGCCCTTGACAGGATCCTTTGTGACTCCAGCCCATAGACAGATAGTTTCCACTCTTCTACACATCACTCTAATAGCACTCTCTAATTTAGAAGGCATGTGCTGGAACAGCCAAAGTGTATGACCATCTTCAACATTACTTAAGACTGAGAACCATAGTAACCCTATGTGGCCTTTGGATGAAATCTTCCATTTCTCCTATGTAATTATATTTTGTAAAGATACAAGTAATTCGCATTCATTTTAGAAAACTTTCAAATGTGAATAAAACAGAAGAAAGATTAAACTTCAGTAATATTATGGGCTGGGGATTTAGCTCAGGCGCATAAGCGCCTGTCTGGCAAGTACAAGGTCAGGAGCTTGATCTTTGGTACCAAAAGAAAAAAAAAAAGACTGGAATTATTAAATTTAGTAACATTAAATTCCCTCAAGTGTACTAAATTAAGGAGAAACTTTATGCTACTATCTTTGAGGTATGTTGTTATCATGGGGAAAAACCTCACTCACAAACATTTAGATAGATACTAAGTAAAAAGCAATAGATTTTATTATCACACTGCATCTTCATCCCTTCAGCATTATCCCTTCAAGCAACTGCTGTTGCATTTATATTTGAGAGCATCACTAAAGTAAAAGATCACATGCATATATTAGCATACTTATATATACTTTTTAAAAATTTTCAGAACAAGTAATAACATATCCATTATATGAATTGCTCTTTTCATTATATATATATATATATATATATATATATATATATATATTATATATAATTTGTGACATTGGTCCATATCAGCTAATCTTAATTAGTAGGACACAATGGTAATCCATTATCTGCATACTGCATTATTTAAGCAGTTCTCTATCAATGCATATTTCATTTGTTAGTATCATAACACCACAAACAATTACAGATGTTTCATGTGTGTATAACAGAAAGACTCACACACACATTCCTCTTATGTAGGGAGAATTACATCATTTCTAGCAGTGGTATTGCCAATTAAAGGAATAATTCCATTGCTTATATTAAAGTTTTAGATACATTGCCTGTTTCCACACAGTCCCTCCTTGTGAGCTAGTTAGCGCTTCCCTCAGGAAGGCAGGCTCAGGTCACTTAGATCACTCACATGGAGGCTGAATAACAGTAAGGAATCTAGCCAACAAAGTAGAAGTCACACCGACATTTCTGACACAACCTCAAAAACATGCAGCACTATTGCTTCCACAGAGATCTGCTCAGACACAACCACAGGAGGCACAGTCCCCACCTCCCAAATGTGTTCAGGTTGTTACTGCAAATGGAGCCACAAATGTGGTCAAAAGTAGTAAAACTGATACAAGAAAACTAAAAGGGAGAACTGAAAGTGGGAAACTCCTGTGAAACAGAGAGGACCATCCCATATAAATAGCCTGCACCCATGGAGGAAGGACACTCACACTGCAGACTTTTGGAGACTTTGCTCCACCCTGCAGGTAACAGACAACGCTATTCCAGTTTTTATCATGGCCAGTAGGTCAACAGGCCAAATCGCTCTCCTGTTGTCCTTCACATCTCTTGCCTTAAGCTACAACTCGCTTCAACTCCAACAACAACAACGCAGCAGCACTTTGGCCTGTCTGGAGCTTCTGAAGCAGGTGAAAGGAAAGCCTCAACATTGCCGCCAGGACAGGATGGATTTCAAACTCCCCGAGGAGATCAAGCAACCACGCCAGTTCCAGAAGGAGAAGGCTGCTCTTGTCATCCAAGACATGCTTCAGAACATCGTGGGTATTTTCAGAAAACATTTCTCTACCACTGTGTGGAATGAGACCATTGTGGAGAACATCCTTGCTGAACTCTATTGGCAAATGGATCATCTGAAGCCAACGATCCTGCAGGAGAGACTGGAGGACAAAAACATCACCATGAAGGACACCACGATCACTCTGCACCTGTAAAGCTATTACTGGAGGATCAGCAGGTACCTCAGTGCCAAGGAGAACAGCATTTGTGCCTGGACAGTAGTCCAGGCAGAACTCATCAGGAACTTTTCCATCATTAACAGACTTACAGATTACTTCCAAGACTGAATATCTGCCAGCCTGTGCCCCTGGGACAGGACAATTCCTTCAGGAATTTTTCATTCAATGACTGGCAATAAATGCACTACAGGTGAAAGGACAACAGAAGAGTTTAAAATCATTTATTGATTTGTGAATTATTGTATTTTTTATTTAAATGTTTACTTTGGAAAATAAATTATTTATGATACAAGGTCAAAATGGGAGTCTCATTTTCAATTAGATTTCTGTAGCCACAAATGTTACCAATTGCTGAGCAGCTAGTCATTAAATATGCCTGAAAAGTAGGAGAGTTTCTGGCCCCTTCCTTGGAGGAATTCAAATCCAAGAAAGCAAAATCAAATATACAAGGCAAGAGAAAATAAAGGGACTAAACTTTCTAGGCAAATCAATGTGACATGAACTGTTATGGGATTGGAAGGGAGGAGGCAACACAGCTGGCTGGGTGGAATTAACCCAAAAACACAGTGGAGTAGGTGGCAAGTGAATTACAGGACACAAGGAAATTCAATATCTTTTAACTGAGTAGTCACCTGCTTTTTTTTTTTTCCATCACAGTCAGATTTGCCCACATTTTCTCCTGCTTCAGTGTATTCAAATGCAGGGATAACTTTATAGGAATGTTCAGTGCAGAAGGGAAAAAATGATTCAGAAATAAATCCTGAAATTAACGACTCAGGACCTTCCTGTTGTCATTGTTACTTTGTTAATTTGGTTATAAACTGAAGAAAAATGTAATTGACAACACAACACTGCCCAGAAAAAAATATTTAACCAAAAATACTGTGACATTTTAAAGTTTCTGAAACCATCTTTGCTTTTAAAGGCTAATATTATCTAGCATGATATACAGGATTTGGGGCTTGACCCATATTTGCTCTGGACAATGATGAGCTAAGAAGCTGAGTTGAAGGGCAATCACCTCAGGCACTGGTGAATGTGGAAATGAGACAGGAGGGGTTAGGGACTCTGAAGTGGAGAAGGAGAGCAATCTAGAAATGCCACTGGTTATTTGCTGGGTGCCTGGCTTTTCTCTTTTTGCATACATCTTTCCTGCAGTTTAAGGAAACTGAGGTACTGAAAATCGTAACATATTTAACGTATCAGTTTCTCGCCTGTTCTTCTTTTGGGAAGCTAAAACAGGTAACTCATTCAATCCATCTTGAAAACATTACGAATGATGATATAAGGAACCTGTAATCTTTGGCTGCAATAACTTTTTGCTGTCATTTTTACACTGCTTTCCAGTAGCAGTCTGAAAACACGTTTCAGTTTTTGCTTCAGTTGGACATGACGAAAACTTTTTTATTAACCCTGTAATTTTCCTAGAACTACAAATATTTCAATTTCGTATGTATACAAAAATAACTAAAATACCAAAGTCATTAAAAAGTCACATTTCCTCTATTATCTGGAAATAGAACTCTAGATCCATGAATCTATCGCCGGTACAGGAGCACACAGGCACAGAGGAGCTGAAAATACATGAACAACGCAAATCTAGAGAAACTATGTCCAAGTGAAAGGAGATTTAAAAACTGAAACAGAAATCCAGATCATAAAATGGACAAAATTAACCCTTGCACAGAACACACATTCTCACAGTCCGCGCGGCTTGGGCCTGTGAAGACAGTGGGCACTGGGGCTCTAAGCTTCTTTCTGCAGCCCTCAGCCTCACCCTGGGCTTCTGCAACACCTGAGCTCAGGTCCTGGAAGGAAGCCTCTCTCCCTCCAAGCCCGGGAGGCGCCGGAGTCCGGACAAGCTCTGGGCGAAACCTGGCGGTTCTCTGCACTCACACAGTGGTGAGCTCCGAAGCCACCTGGCGTCCTCTTCCTCGCCCTCCCTGCCCCGCTCCCGCCCTCGCAGCCCCTTTCCCGCCGCCGCCGCCGCCACCGCGCCGGGCGCCCGCGCTCCCGGAGCCCTCGCGCCCTCGGGAAAGCGCTCCGTGCCCGGGAACGGCGCCCTCCTCACAGAGAGGTCCCGACACGCCGCCCGAGCCCAGCCAGCCGGTGCTGCGGCTCAGCCGCCACCGGGACACCTCCGGGACGCCCAGTCCCTCTCACTCACTACTGCAGCTCCAAACCTGACGGAGGAGCCGCGCAGGGAGCCTCGCGGGCGGCAGCACCTGCGGGAACCGCAGCCCAGCCGCGCGCTTCCCACTTCCCTCGCGGGCCGCACAGCCCCGCCCTCCGCACCCAGGCCGCTGCCTCCTGCGGCGGTGCCCGCACGCCCCCTCGCGGCCGCCCGCTGAAGCGCGGAGCGCACAGCGGCCTACAGCTGACTCCGGAGGGCAGCAGGGAGGTTCGTCTACAACCCCGTCTGCTTACTTGGTTGGAGCCTGCCTTGGGCGTGGGTCTGCAAGACAGAGAAGCCGGTCTGCTTATAAGGCAGTTAGTAGGGACCCAGTTTCAGAAATGTCGAAAGGGCAGAACGGGCTTCTACTTTCCTTGGTAAAAAGGAAATACTTTTCTTGCACTCAACAAGACACCAGCCAGCAGGGTCACTCTCAGCTGCTTCAGCAGATCTCCCATCTCCTCAGCCAGGAGGACAAGCTTGCTGCTGGAGCTGAGGTGATCCATGGCCCACTCCTCGCAAGGCTTGCTCAGATGCGGGACCACCTGAAGCTCATTCAGGCAGAAACTCGGTTTCTCCTTCCTTGGGATTTGCTGTCCTGAAAAATTTGCAAGGAATCATCTGTGCCCTGAACCAAAAAAAAAAAAAAAGAATACAATGCCTGTATGCCTGTACTTGGAAGATTATCACAGAAGACATTCAACAGTGTTTCTCACACTTCAGCAGTTTCCAGGGAAAAGTCAGCAAGTGAAGAAGCAAGCTCTATTGTTGACTCTAGCTCCGCCATCAGTTTCCAAAGTCCCAAAAGAAAACTGGACTCAGGTTTTTGTTACAGTTGAAAAATATCTGAAATAAATGACATTGCTTGTACCATATACTGTGCATTGTTCATTATGAATAAGAATCGATGTAGAAAGTACATCCTATGTCTTCTAGAAATAATGTTGCAACTTCTAATGTTTCATGAGAAATTCTTCAGGACTATCTGAGATTACTAAAGTCTCATATTTTTGTAAGAAATATTAATTATTAGGATACTTTTAAAAGACGTTTGTCAGCAAAATTGATAGATTACAAAAACTACTAGTAATTTTAACACAGTGCCAGTGTTTGTTTCTTTCACATTGAAGCTCAATACATGAATTTCTGATCAGATCAATGGTTGTTTGGCCTACTGTCTCGGGGTGAGTCCAGGACTGAAGAGTGATGTCTATATTTTGGCCTTGACATCTTCCACATATGACTGCAAATGTATCTATGGTGAACCTCTAGTGAACCACAAGAATGTGTTTTAATGGCCCTATACTCTGGGTAAAAAATCACTTCCTTCCACACTTAAATCAGTACAGATATTCTCATATGATACTTAGGGGCAAACAATATTGAACAGCAATTGTATCTGGGTGACTCATGGGAAGAAATGACAAGTTCTTGCAATGAGATCATCCTTCATTTGTACAACAGGTATACTAATGAGATTTTTAAAAGGGAAAATAACTGATTTTAATTTAGCACTCATTTTATGAAGATAATTCTGTATCAAAATCTAACTGCAATTTTCTTTGTTTTTATTTTTTTTATTTTAAAGAGGGTAAAACTAAACATAAGAAAATAGAACAAAGCAGATCAGAAGAAAACAATGTAAATGACACAGATTTTAAAGCAAGACAAGAGATCTACAGTAGCTACCATAATGTCTCTTGTTTTCTTCTAAATAGTTGTCTATATCTTGACATGCAATGAATTCATACAAAACAAAATAGTATAAAACTGATCAGAACAGAGTAATGAAGGTATTACAGGCCTTCAAAACCAGACAATAGGAATCAACAATGGCTGCCATAATGTCTGTTGTTCTCTTCAAAATAGCTGTTCATACCTTCATGTATGTTGAAATTAAACAATACAAAACAGACTAAAACCACTCTGAACAAAGAATAAAAGCATTACTGGATTTCACAGAATCATGATACGGAATCAGCAATGGATACCATAATGTCTCTTTTTCTTCAAAGTAGCTGTTCATTTCATCACGCATAATATAAGCGATTATCATAAACTGATTAGGAGAAGTTTTAGGCATGTATAAGCCTCTACATGTACGCCTATCCTTTCTGTATTACAGGGAAAAACAAAACAAAACAAACAAAACAAAACAAGATTACTAGAAAAACAAGAAACTAAAAAGACAAATAACAATAGCAAGAGCCCAAAACAATGATGATATAGGCCTTCAAAAGGAGATGGTAACAACCTAACTAATGTTATTTTACATAGTGATCTTCAACAGTTCCTCAAATCACCAGACACTAACATGCAAAATTGTTCCAATCCTATGAATGTTAACTGTTTATAGCACAATCATCTTATCTATCCTAAGTGTGTTTATACAAATTTAGATAATTTTTCCTTTCCTTTCCTTTTTCGTTTTCCTCCTTTTCCCTGAGATACTATTTTTCCCCCTTGAGCAGATTCTTATGCTTTCACTGTATTTATTGTGGATTTTGTATCTTATGTACTCTTACTATTTCTTACACTAGAGAGATTATATGGTATTTACACATGTGGGTTTGATTTATTTCACTTAGGAGTATGGTCATGTTGCATCTATTTACTTATAAATATCTCAATGTGATCATTCTTTATAGATGAGTAGTACTCTATTGTACAAAAACATCACATCTTTTTTATCGATTCCTCAGTTGATGTGCATTTAGGTTGTTTCCAAGATCTGGCTATTACAAATTGTGCTGCCATAAATATGAGTGCAAATATATCACTGTGATATGATGTTTTCAATTTTTCTGGGAATATGCCTAGAATGGAATAGCTGGGTCAAATGAGACTTCCAATCCCAGCTTTTTGAGGAACCTCCAGACTGACCTGCACAATGGTTGCACCAGTCTGCACTCCCATCAACAGTGCAGAAGAGTTCTTTTTTCCCTGCAGCCTCTCCAGCATTTGTTGTTGGTAGTTTTCTTGATCATGGCCATACTTTCTGGCATGAAATGGAATCTCAGTGTGGTTTTAATTTGCATTTCTCTAATGACCAATGATGCTGAACATTTTTTCATGTATTTATTTGCCATTTGTGTTTCTTTACCTGAAAAATGTGTAATCATCTCAGATGCCCATTTTTGGATTGGGTCTATGAATTTAGTGGATCTGTTATTTTTTTTAATTCTTTATATGTTCTAGACTGAAGTCCTTTGTCTGAGTTGACTAAGAATTTTGAAAGTTCATGAGTTTTCCTTTTATTCTGTTAGAGATTTCCTTCGACATGCAAAAAAATTTTAGTAAGACAAGATCCCAGTTATTGATTCTGGAAGTATTTCTGTGTGGTTTGATTTTTGTTCTTGAATTCTCTACCTACCCCTTTGTCTTCAAGATTCCTACCTACTGTGTCTTCCAGCAGATTCAGTGTTTCTTCTAATTATAATTTTACCTACAGGACATGTTCCATTGTTTTCAGTTCCCAGCATCATGAATATATTTACCAGTATGGAGAGAAGGTCTTGGGCCACATTACAACATTAAAGTCTATCCTTAACACTAGAGGAAATAAGGAAATCATGGTCATGTGACTTTTTGCAGGTTCTTGAAGATCAATGTCACAATAGAAGAGAATGAGTCTTTGATTTCTACCTAGTTCTTGTTTCTCGATACTATTCTAAGCAATACAAATTAAAATTTGATGAAACAGTTCTCTAACTCAACAACTTGCTCCCTTTTGTAAATATTCAGTATAATCTTACAGTAAAACTTTTAAAGAATTTTGATGAATATAAAAAGGATCCATAAATCTATTTCCTTTTCATTCATGTGTTTAGTATGAAATGATATTATTTTTCTAGAATTAACAATCATTTTTTCTCTCATAAGTATTGACTGGTGTGATCCCAGCACTCTGAGAGTTTGAATCTAGTCTGGATACTAATAGGTAATTAGTGAGGCTCTGTGCAAGCATAAAAAGTAAACAAAGGGCTGTGGTGACTATACTCATTGAAAAGGGCCTCAGTTCAATTCACAGTACCAAAAAAAAAAAAATTATACAGCTCCTGAAATGATAAAGATTGAACAACACTACATCCAATAAGATGAAATCACACAACCTCCTGGATATGAAGGCCAAAAGGGAAATGGGTCAGTCAGTAAAAACTGTATCTCTGAGCTAGAAAAGGCTAGACAAGAGAATATAGCAATGAACAAAGAACACTGGGAACATGTTCTGGCAAAAAGCATTGAACCACGGACTCAAAATACATTTGGATTTCAACCTGAAGTAAGGCTATAATTTTGCTAAATTTCGGGAATCCAATGGGAATGGAGAATTTAAGGCCATATGAATTGACATACATAAAAGTATCAAATGATTATTCAGCAATTTAATGTGTGAGGAGATCCTAACACCTTAAAGGATAATTCGCTGTAATTTTGTTAATGAAGATCCATTTTAAAAACAAAAGTCACAGGCACACTAGCTTCATTTCTGTGCTTTTTTTGTGAAATTATTTTCTACCTCTGCATAATGTTTTTACCCCCAGTCTGGCTTCTCTGCTTCACAGTGTTTCTTATCTGAGTCTTCTGGGCTATTTCCTATGAATAAGAGCTACCAAGTAACTGAGTAGGTGAGAAGCCACAGGGTTTCTCATATGAGTCATCTTGGAACATGCTAGCCTCTTCAATTCTCCAGGTTTTCTACCATTTTCATGCCACTAATCTATTCAGAGAACCTTTAGAGATATGAACTCTGAGCCACAGCTGCTTGATTCCATTCTATTTAGGTCCTTTATTTCGTTTTGCTTCAGTGCACGCCCTCAGACACAGCTAGAGGGCACAAAGTATTTACCAAATACATTCAAGATATGAGCACATACTGTGAAGACAAAAACTAGACAACAAGACATGTCCATGGAATGAACAAGGTTTCTAAGTATCATGTCTGGCTTAATCAAATAGGACTTTTCACTGAAGGAAAATAAGATCTGAAGAAAAATAAGCTGCCATTTCACAAGGAGTCAACTTACTGGGACACACAGGTCAGTCCATAGGCAGCTCTGGTTCTTATGTTCAGAAATATCCCCAGATAGCAAGTGAAAGTTGAAGACTCAGACTGGTATTTTCTCTCATGGTGGAGTCAACAGTGACTCCACAGTTCATGGGCTCCCTGTGCTTTCACGGTTCCTGTTGTAAATGGGAATAAGAGTGGAACCACTCAGTGTTGCCTTAGTCACTGATGTCTCCATTGGTGAAGGATTCTGGCACAGGATAATATTTCATTAGGTGTGGCATTCTAGGTTATTGTTCACAGGAACAAATGAGAATTGACGAAGTGCTAAGACTAGTGTCTGGCTTATAATAAGCAACAAGGAATAATCAGTGATCTTTAAGCCAGGAGTCCTTGCTACATTTATCTGCTTTCCAAACATCTTCCTATGCTTTCACTAAAAAATTGTGGTCCATCTTGCTGGGTATGAGGGACTGTTACATTTGTCATTAATTCCCCCAGAAGGATATTGCTTTCTTACTTTCCTTATTTATTTCACGTTGGCTCACAATTTTGTTGGCTATTTGTGCACAGTCAGTGCAGTACAAAAAGAAATAACAGTTGCTTTCTATGAAAAAGGAAGTGTGAATGGTTATCTCTTCTACTGCATGATAAACAGGATAATGATACAGCCTATTTACTTTTATATACCTACATCATTCAGTTATTTGAATCCTAATGCAAGTTTTGAAAAGATCAATCTAATCCAAATCAATATGAATAATATTATGTTAAATGTGTACACTCTTTGGGGATTATATAACTCCCATGTGTGTCAAAATTCATTAGTCAGACTATGAACATGCTGAGATAGTACAATGCATTTTTAGTCCTACAAATGCAATTCTTAAGTTAATACAGTTCCTTAGAACTTATTTTGGGTATCCTTTTACGTAACTTGAAAGATACAGACATTGATTCATGAAAGATACCCAAAGTAGCTGTTGTATTCCTATGGATCATAAAGGAGTGTGATTGGAAGATTTTTCTGTCCAATTTATACCTGATTTTTGCTCCCATAACTATTGAGTAGCCACTGGTTTTCTTGTATTTGATCCTCAGTGCACCTCAGATTTGATCCTCAGCACTTCTGAATATGTTCTGGGTTATGGGAAGGAAAGAGAAAATGTATTTCATATTTACATCTGTGAACCCTAATGAACACATGAAGAATAACATTCAGTTTAGAGAAGAAACAGTATTTACCATGTCTAAATGAAGGCTATCAGCTAAACCAGTAAAGGAGTATTTACATATGTTAAAAAAAGTTAAAATATCTTATACTAATGATGGCAGTTAAAGTACATTGTATTTTAGTTTTTTAGCAGTTTTGAAAGATATTTTAAAATTTCACTGTACTAATTAAAATTTTATAATTTGAAAAACAGGAATATAATGTGATTCATTGAAATTTACATAAGTATATACATGAGCCAGAATCACTAAAGTATAAGAAAACATATATATATATTATCTTTTATAAAAAATCATAGGATATATATTATAGCAAAATTAAAAGGAACTTACATTTGTAAGTTGTTAAATATCAATAGTTAGATATCATTTTACTTTTCTTTTTTATGGCATATTTAAAAGATATTTAATATTTATATGCTTGAGTAAAGTTGGCACATCTACATCACATATCTTTTTTTTTTTTTTTTTCAGTATCAGTGATCGAACTCATGATCTTGCACTTGCCAACCAGGATTCTGTGCCCCTGAGCAAAATCCCTGGCTCTTAATTCCTTTTTTCATACTTTTCCCCTCCTCAACCTTCCCCACCTCTTGGTCCCCTTACCTTTGAGAAAGATCTATCTTCCTAGTTCCTATGTCTTTTATTTTCTTATCATCTATGATTTGGCCTTCTCATACAAGGAAAACTATACAATATTCAGCTTGTGTGTTTCATTTATTTCACTTGACACCATGGTCTCAAGTTCATCTACTCTCCCAGAAATAACTTGTGTCTAATTTTTCTTTATGGCAGAGTAGCATTCTATTGCATATAAGTAACACCCTAGCTTATTCATTCATCCGATGAAATTATAGGGTACCACTGAGTTTTAGGTATTATGAATTGAGCTGTGATAGCTTTTCAATTTAATTTTCAGCTTAAATTTCTGTTTAGTCAACCTTAATATTGTACTTCAATAAAATAAATTCATGGTCTTCTTATGTATAACTTAAAGATATGAATCAATGATATAAATATATTGTACATTATTGATATAAATATACATAAATATATGACATAGAGATAATATCTTATAAGTCATCTCCATGTCAGTGGATTTTAATTAGGACTTAATTTAAGATAACATCATCTATCAAACTGTGCATATCCTGTGGAGTGAAGGCAATGATGAAACGAAGTGGGTCAGAAACATTACTCAAAAGCCCAGTAGAAAAAGCAAAAGGGAACACGAAAACAGAAGTAGAAAATAAAGGAGGGCATTCAGAAAATGAAGCTGGTATGTTCCCTATTTAAGTTGTCTTAACACACCAGAGTCTTCAGAGAACCCACAGGCAAAGGTTCAGGATCACACACCCACCTTACACAGCCCAGCAGCATCAGCAGGATCCCCATGGCCTGGCCATTGTCTGGATTGGTGGCCATGCTGGTGCTCACCATCATGGCATCGAGCTCTCTGGCCTGCACCCTGCCTCACACCCACAGCCAGGGCAACACGAGGGCCTTGATTCTCCTGGGACAAATGAGGAGAATCTCCACTTTCTACTGCCTGAAGGACAGACAGGATTTTGGCTTGGCCCAGCTTGTGTTTGAGTGCAAGCAGGTCCAGAAGGCTCAGACCCTCTCTGTCCTCCATTAGATAACCAGGCAGACCTTCACATCAGATGACTCATCAGCTGCCTAGAAGGAGAACCTGCTGGACACCTTCTGCACTGGCCTCCGTCAGCAGCTGAATGACCTGGAGGCCTGCCTGACCCAGGAGGCAGGGCTGAAAGAGCCTCCCTTGATGCATGAGGACTCCAGACTGGCTGTGAGGAAATACTTCCACAGGATTGCTGTCTACCTGAAGGAGAAGAGCTACAGCCCTTGTGCCTGGCAGGTGGTCAGAACAGAAATTGTCAGATCCTTCTCTTCATCAGAAAAACTTGCCACAAAGATGAAGCACTGAGGAATGAGTCTTGATTGAACATGAAATCATTCTGATCAACCATATCACATTTTCACAGTTCTGACATTTGAAAACTCTTTTATGCTCTACTCATAACATGCTTTATTTGTCCCATGTTTTCAAAAGCACTAGGAGACATTATGTTCATCTGTACCTAGAGATGTTCTTCCAAAAGACTTGGCAAGGATAAAAGCATACATTTATCTCCTTTAAGAATTATTTAACTATTTATGATATAGATTACCTTTGTATGTATAACATCATGCACTCTGTTCATGAAATATATTTTTTATGTTTATTCAACTTGTCATTTTGCTTTTTCTAGAAATCATATCCTAAAATATTTTATATATGTGTTTATACTGGAAATGATACTTCAAGTCATAGTGCGACAATCAAAGTGTGAAACATAGTTCTAATTACACATTGTCATGTAACTCAAAGTTTAAGGAAAAACTATCCTCTGGGCTGCTATTAAAGCTCAACCAACATGGGTGACAATGAGGCCACCTCAGACTTTGCAGAGACTGAGTTCCTCCAGTACACACCAATGAGCCACAAAGCACAAGAAACAGTATTCGTGGAGGCAGTGCAACTCATGTAATCTACTTCTTTGTATGTGGTCTAATATAAGGTCTCATTTTGTATTTCAGATATACTATGAACTCACTATGCAGCCCAGGCTGGCCTTGATCTCACAGCCACTCTGCTTTACATCCTCAGCACAGATATTCCAGATATAATGACCAAACATTGTAATGATTGTATGGACTTACTACTTTTCCTTTAATTTTTTGTATCATTCTATCTTGTTTGTAGGTCCTCAATGTCCGTTTTGTACAGGGTACTTTTTAAAAATATCATTGCAATTTCTGCCCCTGCTGTGCAGTACAGTACTGTGATTTTATGTTGTTACACATTAGAGTATGGAGTGTAAGATTAATGCAATAAATGGAAAGACATCGTTATAGTTTCCTTTGACAATTTCTTTGTTTTAAATATTGTAGTATACATATTACATATAGTTTCTTATTTTATGACCAATTCAATTAACAACGTAGTCACAGTAACAAAACACCATCCTTAAATGACTATTGTCTACATTAGAACTACAGGTGTGCACTAACACAACCAGTTCTAACTAGTCTTACATTCTGATCATGATGCAGGCTCCTTTGAAAACAAAATGTAAAAACAATATATGAACTAAAGGACATGAGAAGGTTCTGTGTACATTCACGGTAATTGAGAAAGAGCCTTTTCAGGAAGATATATATCAGTAATGTGCATGTTGGAAGGTTGCAGTTTCTAACAAGAAAGAACACTGTGACATTTATTTCACCTTATTTCACTGAAAAGAGGAAAATAGTGGAATAATTATATTCCTTTCCTTGCACTCCATGCATTCTTCACTTTTTATTTATACTTAAAAATTAGAAACTTCCTGAAGACTAGGGCTCCAAAGAAACACTTGTGTAAGTAACAAATTACAACTCTGCACCATAAATGGGGTCATTAAAACTAAATGGAATCCCTATTATATCTCCTGTGATCATTCATCATGATAATGATGGGTCTTAAAAAATGAAACAAAAAGCTCATTTCTTGTTTTAGAAAGCAAACTCCAAGAAAGCCCACTAATAAGACATTATGAGCCCCACTTGCTGTGATTCCATAAGAAGCAAGCACTTCCAGCACTGAAATCTCTGTAACAGCATCTCAATGGCCCCACAGCCTGTGATCGACCCATGTTGACTATGCACAGGGCCTTTGCTGAGGTGGGCTGAGTTGATTCTGGCCTGGAGGAAAATTGTGTGCCATTCTGTGGGTCATTTGTGGTTGTGGACAGAGGCAACCTTGCCAATATCTTAGCAAGTACTGGCTTTTTATTTCACATTTGCTACATGTTTGCAAAATCAAAATAATATCTTTAAAGGTTCAGCAACTTAGAGCACATACAGGCCACATTGTTAGAAAAATTATCTATTTTGTTAGTTCATGTTTTTTGCACACAATTAATATATTGATTATGGGTAGTTGGTACATGTACATGACACATCTTAATTCTATTTCTATGTTTTGCTTCCTGTGGAATCCCATTCCTGGTCCCCTTCCATTTACAAAAGATCCCTGCCATTTCATATTATCTTTTTTTTTTATCTGACTCTTTTATTGATTTACAGTTTGGCTTTCTCATATAGAAGAAAGCACGGAACACTTCAGCTTTTGTCTCTGATTTATTTCACTTACCATTATGGATTCAAGGTGCATCCATTTTCTGTGTCGAAGTAGTGGTGCAAGCCTATAATCTCAGAGTTTGGGAGGTAAACCAGGAAGATTACCACAAGTTCAATGTCATCATTGGTTACTGTAGGTTCAAATTCAGCCTCGAGTGCATAGAAAGACCCTGCCTGAAAACCTCCACCTGAAAAAAAAACAGTGCACATTTTCCTAAAAACAAATCAAATCAATCCATCTTTTTAGAAAAGCAGTATTACATTGAGTATAACACGTACATATTCATTATATATTCCATTTATCTGCTAATGAACATAAGGCACTTCCAGGACTAAACTGTTTTGAATTGTACTACTCCTATAAATATGGGTATTCTGGGTGCACTGGAATTTCTATTTTAAATTTTCTCAGGGAACCCTGAAATGATTTCTTTGGCATACTGTTTACATTAGTGTCAACTTCATAGTTGTGTTCCTTTTTCCACAATGCCTCACCAAATATTTGTTATTATTTGATTTCTTGAAGACAATGATTCTATGTTGAGAAAGATAGAATCTCAGAGTTGGTTCAATTTGCATTTCTTAATGGCCAGTGATGATGACCTAGTTTGAAATATATTTAATGCCTACTTGTGGTTATTGTTCTGAGAGGAGTCCCATTGAATATTTTTTGATTTTTGTCTTTTGAGAGGTCTAATTTTTTGAGTCCTTTATATATTTTTCACAGTAATCCTCCCCAATTTGTAGCTGGCAAAAACCTTTTATTCTGCAGGCTATTTCATCATTGTGCTTGATGATTAATTTATTCAGCTGCAAATAGTGAATTCCATGTGAGTGTTATCAGGGGCATAGACTACAAACACAAAATCACCTCTATCCTTAATTAGTCCAGATGTATTCTCATATGATGCTTAGGTTTGAAACAATTTGAAAAGGAATTGTATCTGGGTGACTTGTGGGTAGGAGACTACCTTTCATTTGTGCACAATGTATATTAATGCTATTTTTAATAGCAAAAAGTAACCAATTTATTTTGGTGCTCATTGTATGAAAAGAATTCTGTCCCACAGCCTAATTCCACAATTTACATGCTGGACATATTTCACTTTTTTCAGTTCCCAAAATCACGAATATGGCTGAGGATGGAAACAAGGTCTTGGAAAACAGTATAAAATTAAAGTTCTGTCCTTAACACAAGAAGAAATAAAGAAAGCATGATTCAGTGGCTTCTATCAGGTCCATGCGAAACACTGATACAAAACAGAAGAATGAGTCTGTCATTTCCAAACAGGTTGTTGTTTGTCATACACTGCTAATCTTAGTACTCTGGAGGGCTGAGACATGAGCACTGGGAAATCAAGTCCAGCACATGCAATTTAGCAGTTCAGCAAGACCCACTCTCCAAACAAAAAACAAATTGTGGGTTAAAGCTGTAGCTCAGCAAAAAGACCCTGTATTCAGTCTCCAGTAGAAACAAACAAAGGAATTATTGACTGACCTCCTGAAATGACAGGGAATCAACTAACATACACCTATTGAGTGATATAATTTCTTTGTTTAGATGTATCACATAAATTTCTAGAAAAGTATTCTAAAAAGGGAATTGGCCAATTATTAAAGGCTTCAACTCTTGTGGCTTTCAATGAAGAAAAATGAGAAATTTTCAGGCAAACCATTGGACCCAGGTCTCAAAATCCATTGGTGTTACAGTGTGAACTGGTATGCTAAATATTCTATGTCAAATTTTGAAAATCAAATGGAAATGGAGCCTGTAATCCCACGTGAATGGAAGTACATAAAGCAATGGAATGATTGTTCACCATTTCTGTACATGTAAGGAGAATACATGCCTTTAAAGGATGACCCTGAAGTTATCACTTTCAGAAAATTATTTTCCACTACAGCAAAAGTACTTTTTTACTCCTAATCCCTCATCTCATCTCTGTCATGATATTGGCCAATTTGGGACCAAATGCTAAAAGTAGATCAGTAAAAGGAAGATGGCACTAAAATCAATCTGCCTAAAAATAAGTGGTACTGAGCAGGTTACTAGGCAGCTTCCTAGAACATTTGTCATCACAGTCATCTTCTTGTAATGTGCTGGACTATTATTATTTCTCTACAATGTCCTCATTTTCATACCATTTCTTATTATCAAAATTTTGTCACTTTACTTATACTTTGGTTTTCTCATAGAGCAAGAGCTACACGATATTTCAGTGTCTTTGATTGTGGATTCAAGGTGCATCCATTTTTCCAAAATGACTCAAATTTATCCTTCTTTATAGCAGAGGAGTATTCTATTGTGTATGAATATTGCAATTTTCTTTATCCATTATCTTTTGGGGAAAAATAAGCTATTACCAAGATTTAGCTTTGTAAATTGTGCTGCCATTAAGATGTATAGACATGTTTCACTGATATATCATTTAACTCCTTTTGGAAGATAGGTAGTAAAAGAGATGAGTTGAATGAGATTTTTATTGCTAGTTCTGAGCACTCTCCATAAGGATTTTCAGAGTAGTTACACTAGTTTACAGAGCTACCAAAAATGGAGAGGGGTTCCTTTTTCTATGCAGCTCCATTAACACTTGTTAATATTTAATTTCCTAAACATAGTCATTCTTTCTGAAGATTGAATGCCTGTGTTGTTTTAATTTCCATTTCTGTAAATGGTCCATGATGTTGAACTTCTCAATGTATTTAACAGCCATTTGGACTTTCGCTTTTGAGAGGAGTCCAATCATATCAGTTGCCTATTTTTGGAATAGGCATTCTATTTTTAAAGGTTAATCTTTTGAGTTCTCATATTCTTGATATTAATCCTCTGCCTGACATATAAGTGGCAAAGTTGTTTCCTATTGTGGAGGATGCTTCTTTACTCTGCTACTTATTTCCTTACCTGGACAGAAGTAAATATGATACAATCACATTTCTTCCTTCATGATGCTATTGCTTGTGCAATTATGTTTCTATTTATAAAGTCTTTGTCTAACCTATGTCTTTAAGAGTTTTACTTATTTTATCTTCCAGTAATAAATATTTCTGTTTTAACATTTAGATTTTTTATCAACTTTGGTTTTAGTGTAACACAGTGTGGGAAATATGGATAGCATCAATATTCTGCATACAGACCATTTTCTCAGCACCATCCAAAAAGAAAGTCTACCTCTCTTCCAGTATAAGTGCTTGGTCCCTTTGTCAAAGATCAGGTGGTGTCATGTGTCTGGGGTGGTTTCTGCATCCTCTATTCCTTTTCACTGCATCACATATCTGTGGCTATGCCATTTCCATGCTGTGTTTCAATCACTATAGCTTTGTAGCAAAATTTGAAATCTGGGATTGCGATGCCTCCTGCTTTATGTTTGTTGCCCAGAATTGACTGTGCCATTCTGAGTCTCTTCTAGTTTCATATGAATTTTAGCATTTTTTCCTCTAGCTCCATGAGTGTTGGTGGTAGCATTTTGATGGAATTGCATTAAATCTATATTTCAGTTACGACAGTATAACAATTCGGACAATGTTGGTTCTTCCTATCCTGGATTAGGGATGTCTTTCAACTTTCTGATCTTTGACCTCCTTTGTTATAAACACATAGCTTTTATTGCACTAGTTTCTCACTCTGGAGAAGCTTAATTCTTAACTATTTAATTTTTCCTTGATGCATTGTGAATGTTATTGCTTTCCTAATTTATTTCTCAATGTGTTCATGATTGGTATACTAAAATGTTATTGATTGTTGTACAGTGATTTTATATCCTGTTAAATTGCTGAATTTGATTAATTCTAGGAGTTTTTGGGTGGAATTTTGAGATCATGGATCCCAAAATGGGATCATGTCTTCCTCAAATAAGGATAATATGAATTCTTCTTTTCCTGCACATAATGCTTTTCTTTCTTTTCCTTTCCTGAATGCTCTAGTCATTGTTTTGAGTATTGGTTTGAAAAAGTAGGGTGATAGTAAATATCTTGGTTTTATCTCTGACTTTAAAGAAACATTGATTAGCTTTTCCCAGTTTAATATGATGTTGCCTGGTAGTTAGTTATAAATGGCATTAATCAGCTTCAAGTAAAGTCATTCTATAACTATTTTCATCAGGATTTTTTATTATGAATGAATATTGGATTTTCTCAAAAGTATTTTCACATTGGCTGGTTGATATGATGATGTCATTTGATATCTTGCTTCTGTTTATGTCCTCAGTTGCATTTATTGGTTTGCATATAGAGTCATCCTTACCGTTTTGGGGTCAAAGCTTTTGGATGATTAGTTGCATTCTATTTGCCACTCTCTTGTTGTGAAATATTTTTTTCCTGTGTAGCTTAATGAGATTACCTGTAATCTTCTTCTTTAGTTGTATTTTTGTCTGTGTTTTGCATCAGAGTTAATGATACCTTCCATAAATGAGTTTGGAAGTATTCCTTCCCTTTCAATTTTATTGGTCATTTTGAGCAGTACTAGTGTTATATCTTCTCAGAAGACATGTTGCATAATTGAGTGGTGAATCTCTCTAGGAATGTGCTCTTGTTAGTTGGTAGGGTTTTTATCTCTAATGTGATTCTGACTGTCTCTAGAAAGCGTGATGACATTGGTGTTTTATTTTCTTCTTTGGTAAGTTTATATAAATGTTGATCTATTTAATTCAGTCTTTCAAAGAACTAGTTCTATGTTTCATACTCTGCATTAGTTTTCATCTCAATTTGGTTAATTTCTGCCCCAATCTTTATGACTGCCCACCTTGTACTTAGTTTAGTTTGGGCTATTGTCTTCTAGCCTGTGATGGTACATTATTTTTTTATTTTAGTATGATTAACTTGTTTTTCATAGGAGCAATTAAATTATTAAATTTTACTCTTACAACTACTTCATAGGTTCTATATTGCAAAGGTGTTAGCATTTCATTCCAGGTAATATTTACTTTCTTGATTTCTTCAGTGATGTACTGAGTTCTCCAGATTGTGTATTTCAATTACAGGTGTATGGTTTTTGCCATTGATTTCTGGTTTTAGTGAGCTATCATCTGAAAGCATCATGGGGTGATTTTAAACCTTTTGTCCATCAATTAAAGTCATCCAATTGAAGAACTGAGGTAATCTTAAAAAGAGTGATCACTGAAAGCTACTCAGTTAATCCAGTGATAACGTACTGTGTTGTTCACATGTTTATATTTCCTTTTTGTTTAACTGCTTGCCTTGTTTGATGTATTCATTTCATCTGAGTCTTTAGCTATGTTTGTATCACTGTCTCTATCTGGAGTATTCTGGAGTAGTGTTTGGAGTGCTGGTTTGGTGTTCATGTATCTCACTCTGTTCACTGTCATGGAATGTCCTCATGTCTTCATCAATTTTGGAAGCTAAGTTTGCAGGACATACTAGTGTGAGTTGGAAGATGTGTTACTTTACGGCTAGGGGGCACTTCACTCCACCCACTCCTGAGATTTAAGGTTTGTTTTCATCAATTTTTCATAATCATAATGGGTTTTTTAAAAAAATTCATTATTTTTCTTTTCTGATAGCTTGTAATGTCTATTTGTTACACACAGGGTATTTTGAATGATTTAACCTGGGAAACTGATATTTTCATTGTATTTATTTGATATTCAGTAAGCCTCACTTATCTACTTACCATATTTAGAAAGGTTTATGCTATGCTTTCTATAAACTTATTTTTTAAAATTTCATCTTCTAATTTTTAACTCCAGGTAGTCATATGTTTGTCTTAACATCATATGGTAGAATGAAGAGTCTACTGTTGGTAAGAAGATCTCTTTGATTAAGGTCTGTTTTTCAGTGATTTGTTCTTGGCTTTATGTTCAGTGTTATTGTTGACCATATCAAGCTATGCAATTGAATTTGGTTAGATTGGGTATCATCTGGGCTGTAAGGAGAAAATTTCTACTGCTTCTAAGAGCATTTACAGCTTCAAGCACACATTAATCATAAATATTAACACTTGTTTAGAGAGTTACACCCTTTGTTAATATCCTGTATATATGCAGCGCATCTATCTATGGATTATCTGAGCTATGGAGGATGGAGAGATGAGCAGAGGAAGGGAAAAAAAGAAAAGAAGTATGTTATTGGGAAGGAAGTTATTTAACACATGTCAATAGGTTCAAATAGGAAGCTGGACCCTGTTGATATTACTTTTATAACTCAGGTAAAGGGTAAGCATTGATGGGCTTTCACATGATATGTAAGCCGATGGAGGTATTCAGATGGATGGAAATATGTCTAGAAATGGAAGGAGGCTGTCAGATTGTCAGAACCTATTCATATATTTCTAGGCAGTATTGTTTGTTTCTCTAAGCCTAATTTTCTTCAAGATTATCCTCATATGCACTTGAATGATACTGCTTTAGCTATATTAGCATTATGTTCTTATACTCTTTTGAAGTTATGCAACTCCCAGTAACATCAATGCCATAACTTAGGTAAAGAGGAGAAGGGGAAGGTGAGTGAGATAATAAAAAAGAAAGAACAGGTGACAAGGCCCTAAAAGAGTCAAAAATAGGAAAGAATAAACACTGACAGGGAGCTTGGCAAAGAGTAAAATCTTGAACTATACTACCAAACAATACCAATAAAGAAGCAATAACCAGGAAAATAAAAAAAGAGGAAAAAGCAAAAGATACTAAGATGACCCAAATCCAGCTAAGAAGCAAGAAGGCAATAATTACAACAACCACAATAAAAAGAGAATTAAAAATGAAAGCCTCCAAAGAGACATTAGAGCATTCATCCAGAGGTTCTGCTATGCTGATGTCACCAGCTGATTCTGAGCAGCCAAGAGCTTTTCCCATGTGGGCCAGACAATTGCCAGGCCAAAGCCCTGAGGACTCTATGGCCCTGTTCCTACTTGCAGGGTGTCCTCCAAGCCATTCCCCTGCCAGGCTCTGGGATCCTATCACCTTAATTGACTGGAGGTGCAGGCAGTAAATTATACAGATCTCTATATGTTCCTCCTAAGACCTTTCCTTCCCAAATATACTTGCCCAAAAAGCCACCAAAAAGGGCACTGCTTACCACCTCTCTGCCCACAGAGGTCAGTTTCAGTCTTCCAACAAAATCTAGTGCCACTCCAGGGCTAGGCTGAGGGCCCCAATTTGCTAGTGCAGGACAGTGAGAGGGTACTCTCACCAATTTAGGCCTGCCTAGTATTTGGATAAATCACAGGAGGGTGCCCAACCTGCTATTGTTATGCTGAGTCACTCTCTGAATTGGGTACCAATGACTGCTCTCACAGATCCCCAGGCCCCACTCTGTTCTCAGTATTTCTTGCAGGACAGGTTTGCCCTTCTTAACAATGAACAAGTGCTGGGGATTCCACCTGGAATCCTGCCAGCAACCATAGGTAAAGTTCTGAATAAATCATGTACTAAATTCCACTTTTAGGTGGGAGAAATGGGAGACTTGAACTGTTATTCTTGATGGGTTGTTGGGGCACAATTATAATGGAGGAACACATTTATGATTACTTATAGATATTTCATGATCAAATAGAAGCCTCTGACCAAGTTACTGTTCTGCTTTTTCTGCTCAATTCAACTGACCTAGATCATGTCTACAGCCCAGCTGCATACCTCTGATGAGCACTGAGTCAGTTTAATTGCTTATGCATCAAGGTACCCTGGGCTCATTCAAAGGCTCCTACCCAGAATGTTCCTATATTATTGTAATGCCTGTAACTATACTCATTCTGTAACACCCCTTTCCCCTTTTCTCAGAGTGTTTGTGTATTATGATAAACAATTGCTTTACTGCAAGACTAGCCTGCCTGTCAAGATAAGACTTACTGTATTTAACAAATTGTGTAAGGTTTAGTCACTTGCTTTATACCTCCCACTTCTAAATTCTCTATAAACCAAACTCTTCCAAAATTCATCTCTGTTGTTTTTGAGGAATTATCCCTGCAACAGTCCATTGTCATGAAAACCCAACAGTCTGTGTAAAAATTAAATGCTGCCTTCTTGTCTCCTGGGTCTTCCTTTAGGTTTCCTTTGGTTTGGTTTGGCTTAGTGAATCTTCTGGCAACAGGTTAAGCCTTCTCTTTCCCTAGTTCTGCCATATGCCAGTGTTGATATGCCATTTTCATAAGATGCAGGTGTACCCCACCAGTTAGCAATGCTGAAGTGCTATTAGTTAATAGTAGGTGGATGACTGAGTGCAGAACAATTTGTTTTGCCCTACTCTGCTACTGAAAATTTAATACTGCTTAATATTTCTCAATACAATCTACATATTGTATACATTCCCAATTTAAATGCCATTATACAGGTTTGTCGAATGCAAAAACTCATCCCAAAATTCCAATAAAATTGAAAATATCTTTGGATAGGCAAAACAATCTGCAAAAATAAAAACAAATACAGGGCAATTTTTTCTTCTTAATTTCAAACCATGCTACAAAACATAGCAATTAAAATACTGCACTACTCATAAAAAGTTGTATGCAGCATATAAAAGATTCACACTCCACAAATAAGCCCCTGCACCTATGGTCAATTTAATTCAAAAGAGCATCTAATCTAAGATGTACAGAAAAATCTCACAACAAATAAAACTGAGATATTCGGATATTTACATGCAAATAATTGAAGTTGGACCAAAGCTCATATCTCAGAAAAATATTCAAAACTAAAGTAAAAACTCAACCTGCAGAAGAGAGAAAGTACTATAAATCATAGGTCTAAGAAGGGTCTAGTATCCAAAACATTTAAAGAACTGGTAAAGCTCAATAACCAACAGAAAGGCATTTTTCCAAAGAAGATACATAAATAGATACAGCAAACACTTGAAAATCTGACTGACAACTTTAGTTATTGGAGAAATGCAAATTACAGTCAAAAAGGGACCTCCAAACCTCTAAACAATCTGGTGTCAAAAAAAATAATGTGTTGAAAATATAGAGAAATTGGAAGTTTCTCATATTTCTGATAAATCTGGTAAATTACTATGCTAATGTCTAAGGATAAAATTTCAGATTCTTGAAAAAGATGCCAAAACAACCAAAACATCAATTATAGACCACAATGGCAAGTTTTCTAATGGACATGCTGTATTTCCAGAGCTATAGGATCAGAGTAGGAAGTACAATCAACAGACATTTGCACGTAACCAGTACTTCAGAAATGAGCAGAAAATGTGAAACACTTTGACAGAGTTCACAATGGAATAGGTAGATGTGTGAAGACTATTGGAAGAAACAACTAAATCAAAGATTTGGCATAATATGCATTTTATAAAAACAAGCAATAAGTAAAAAGTCAGGAATAGGAATAAGAATAAATGTTTTTTCCTTCAGAATGGTTAAAAAAATGACAGAAAATTCTCTAAACCTTGATTGTTGCTACTAGTATCCAAGATTTGTGTGTGTGTGTGTTTGTTTTTCTTTTCTAAAAATCTTTTGTATTTAAAGTAAAAAAGAAAAAAACAACAAAAATAGGAAAAATGGGTAGAAATAATACAGCATCTCAAAAAAATATTAACACTGAGAAATCACTATTTGATAAATTACATATTGTCCTCTTAGAAACAGTTGTTCAACTTACAAAATCAAAGCATGAAAAGTGAATACACACTAAAACATTGACAGTATAAACCATTATTGTTCAATGATCCAATGAAAACTTACTAATATGGTCATCTGTCTTACACAGTTAAACAAACATACACTTACATACTTTGGAGCTCTTTCCTTCCTTTTCATTTTTACAATATCTATTAAATATTTTGCATCTTATTACTCTTTCAGTTTTTATTGTTTTTTACACTAGAGAAACAATGTGATATTTACAAATGTCTTATTTATTTCACTTATGAGAATAGTCTTAATTTGCCTCCATTTACCTAACAAAGCCTCAAAATCATTCTTTTTATAGCTGAATAATATTCCATTGTATAAATATACCACATCTTTTTCATCCACTCTGTGGTTAATGGGCATTTTGATTGTTTCCAAGATTTAGCTATCACAAATCGTGCTGCTATAAACATGGGTGACATGATCTTTTCATTTTTTCTGGGAAAATACCCAGGAGGGGGATACCTGGATTGAAGGCAAGTTCCAATCCTAAGTTTTTGAGGAACCACCATATTGATTTCTACAGTGGCTGCACCAGTCTACAATCCCACCAAAAGTAGAGAAGTGTTCCTTTTTCCCCACAGCCACACCAACATTTATTATCAATTGATTTCTTGATGGCAGCCATTATTTCTGGAGTGAGATGAAATCTCAGTGGTGTTTTAATTTGCATTTCTTGAATGATGAGTGATGGTGAGCATTTCTTCATGTATTTATTTGCCATTTGTATATCTTAATCTGAGAAATGTGTGTAGAAATTCATCTCAAATGGAGAGGATCTTTGAATTTGGGGGGCTTGATGTTTTTCAATTCTTAATATGTTCTTTTTGATAAAAGCCCTTTGTCTGAGGGGTTGCTGGCTAAAATTCTTCCCATTCTGTGGGTTTTCTTTTACATTTTGTTGGTGATTTCTTTTGAAGTACAAAAATTTTTTAATAAGATGAGATCCCAATTGTTGCTTCTTTGAAGTATTTCCTGTGTGGTTTGCATTTGGTTCATGAATTCTTTGCCTCTTTCTATGTCTCCAAGATTTCTACCTATCTTGTCTTCCAGTAGATTTAGTGTTTCTGTTTTAATATTTAGATCTTTGATCCATTTTGACTTAGTTTAGTGCATGGTGATAGGCATGGGTCTAGTTTCAGTCTTTGTCATGTGGAGAGCCAATTTTTATAACAACATTTATTAAAGAGGCTTTTTTCCAGTGAAAATGTTTAGCCCCTTTGTCAAATATAAGGTGGCTGAGTATCTTTGTAGTTGTGTTTGCATCTTCTAATCTGTTCCATTGATCCTTGGGTCTATTTCTTTGAAAGTGCCATGCTAAATTTATCACTGTGGCTTTGTAGTATAGTTTCAAGTCAGGAATTGAGATGCCTCCTGTCTTGCCTTTGTTGTCCACAATTGTCTTTGCTATTCTATGTTTCTTCTGTTTCCAAATGAATTTTAGGAGTATTTTCTCTAGATCTGTACGGTATATTAATGGTTTTTTGATTGGGGTTGCATTAAACCTGTATAACAGGTTTGGGATGATGGCTATTTTCACAACGTTGGCTCTTCCTAATGAAAAGCAAGGAATAGCCTTCCATTTTCTAATATCTTCTTCAATCTCCTTTTTTTAGAGTAGTATAATTTTCATTATATAGGTCTCTTACATTCTTGGTTAGGTTGATTCCTAGGTATTTAATTTTTTTAGGTGCTATTGTGAAAGGTGATATTTCTCTAATTTCTCTCTCAGTGTTTATTGTTTGTGTTCAGGAATGGTATTGATTTTTGAGTGTTGACTTCATATACAGTTATGCTACTGAATTTGTTTATTACCTCTACTAGTCTTTTAGTGGGGTATTTTGGGTCTCCTATATAAAGTATCATGTCATCTGCAAATAGTAATAATTTAACTTCTTCCTTTCTCATCTTTATTCCTTTTATTTCTCTCTCTTGTCTGATTGCCCTGGCTAGTGTTTCCAGAACTATATTGAATAGGAGTGGTGATAGTGGACATCCTTGTCCTGTTCCTCATTTTAGAGTGAAGGCTTTCCATTTCTGTCCATTTAGTATAATGTTGGCTCTTGGTTTGTCATAGATAGCCTTTATTATATTGAGGTAGATACCATCTGTTCTGAATTCTGTAGCATTTTTATCATGAACAAATGTTGGACTTTATCAAAAGCTTTTTCTGCATTTATCAAGATGTTCATGTGATTTTTGTCATTGGCTCTGTAGATGTGGCATATTACAATTATTGATTTACATATGTTAAACCATCCCTGCATTCCTGGAATAAATCCCACTTGGTCGTGATGCATAATCTTCTTGATCATTTGCTGCATTTTTATTTGCCAGTATTTCATTAAGAATCTTTGCATCAATGTTCATTAATAAGATTGACCTACAATTCTCCTTTTTGGTTGGGTCTTTCTCTGGATTTGGTATCAGAGTGATACATGCCTCCAGGAATGAGTTATGGAGGATTGCTTCACTTTCCATTTCACTGAAGAGTTTAAGGAGTATTGACATTAAATATTTTCTAAATTTCTTGTAGAATTCAACCATGAATCCATCAGGGTCTGGGCTTTTCTTTGTTGGTAAGTTTTTAATCATGTGTTCAATTTCAGTAGCTGATGCTGGGTTATTCAAACTTGTTACATCTTCCTGATTGAGCTTTGGTAGTTTGCAGGTTTCTAGCAATCTGTCCATTTCCTCCATGTTATCGACTCTATGTGAGTAGAGATTTTCAAAGTAGGTGTTCATGATCTTCTGAATTTCCATGGGATTTTTAGTAATTTCCCTCTTTTCAGTCCTTATTGCATGAATTTGAGTTTTTTCTTTATTTTTCTTGACAAGGTTGGCTAGAGGTTCATCAATTTTGTTTATTCTCTAAAAAACCCGCTCTTTGATTTGTTAATTCTTTGTATTTTTTTAGTTTCAATTACATTAATTTCTTCTCTGATCTTTGTAATTTCCTCTCTTCTATGAGCTTTGAGTTTGGCTCTCTTTTCCTTTCCTAGAAGTTTGAGATGTAGCATTAAGTTGTTAATTGGGGCTCATTCCGTTTTCTTGATGTGACAATTAATTGCTATATATTTCCCTCTTAGGACTGCTTTCATTGACTCCCACAGGTTATAGTATGTTGTGTCTGCAATTTCATTGAATTGTAGGTACTGCTTTATTTCTTCTTTAATTTTACCTGTAACTTCACCTGTAATTTCACCTGGTTGTTCATGAGGTTATTTAATATCTATGTATTTATGCAGATTTTGAAAGTTTTTTTGCCATTGATTTGCAATTTCAGTTCACTATGTTCAAATATTATACATAGGATAATTTCAATCCTTTTGCATTTACTTAAGAATGTTTTATGGTTTAATATATGGTCTACTTTGGAGAATGTCCCATGTTCAGCTGAGAAGAATGTATATTCTGATGTGGTTGGTTGGAACACTCTGTAAACATCCACTAAGTCCATTTGCTCACAGGTATGATTCAGTTCTGTTATTTCTTTGCTGACTTTTTGTCTAGTTGATCTATCTCTCTGTGACAGTGGAGTGTTAAGGTCTTGTATTACAATTGTGTTCTTGTGTATTTGGCTTTTCATATCCATTAATATTTGTCTTATATAGTTGGGCACTCCTCTATCTGGTGCATATACATTTATAACTGTTAGTATTTCCTCTTGAAGTTTTCCACTAACAAGTATGCAGTGGTCTTCTTTATCTCTTTTAATCATTTTAGGCTTGAAGTTAACTTTGTCTGCAAACAATAGCTACCTCTGATTTTTTCTTAGTTATTGTTGCATGGAATACTGTTTTTCATCCTTTGACTTTTAATCAGTGAGTTTCCTTTTGGGTCAGATGTGTTTCTTGCATACAGTACATGTATGGATCATGTTTCTTGATCCATTCTGTCAACTTGTTTCTTTTGATAGGAAAACTGAGGTCATTTACACTTATGGATATAACTGCTATGTACTGGTTCAACTTTGTCATGCTATGTTCTGTTTATTGCTTTTTGCTTTTCTCCCTTGTTTAATTTCTTGCCCTGTCTGGTGGTTTCTTTCTGGTATTGTTCTGAAGACTGTGCTCATTTTTATGTCTATCTAGTTTTTTTTTGTTTTTATTTTAAAGAGAATAAAACAAAAGAGGGCAGAAAAAAGCAGATCAGAACAGAACAACATAAGCAACACAGCACTCTACAATAAGACAATTGCTCATTAACAGCAGCTATCAAAATATCTCTTTCTCTGTTATAGTTGAGCATAGTTTCAAATACAATAATATCAAACAGACCAAAATAGTATAAAACCATTCAAAAGAATGAAATAATTACAGGACATTCTGAACCGAATAACAGAGAATGCTCAATGGCTACTATAATATCTCATTTTCAATAAAAAAATTTTTATACTAACACATATATTAAAATCCCAGTAAGACACAACATGATAGAACCGATGGTAACAGCGGAGTAGAAGCATGGTAGGACTTCTAAGCAAGATGATATTAAATGAGTAATGGCTGCCATAATATTTTGTTTTCTGCAAAACAACTGTTCATACCATTGTGCGTAATAAAGTCAAACAAAACAGATTAAAACCATTCCAACTGATGAATGAAAACATTGAAAGGCTTCAAAGCAATGAAATGCAGAATCATGATTACCATAAAATCTTATATACTTTTATCAACTCTCATACTAGGGAGACTATATGGTATTTACACATGTGAGTTTGGTTTATTTCGCTTATGAGTATGGTCTCAAGTTGGTCCATTCATTTATAAATATCTCAATGTGATCATTCATTATAGCTGAGTAGTACTCCATTGTATAAAAATGCCACAACTTTTTTATCCATTCCTCAATTGATGGACACTTAGGTTGTTTCCAAGATCTGGCTATTACAAATTGTGCTGCTATAAACATGGGTGCACATATATCACTGTGGTATGATGTTTTCAGTTCTTCTGGGAATATGCCTAGAAGTGGAATAGCTGGGTCAAATGGGACTTCCAAACCCAGCTTTTTTGAGGAATCTCCAGACTGACCTCCACAGTGGTTGCACCAGTCTACACTCCCACCAACAGTGCAGAAGAGTTCCTTTTTCCCCACAGCCTCTTCAGCACTTGTTGCTGGTAGTTTTTTTTTTTTTTATCCTGGCCATTCTTTTTGGGGTGAGATGGAATCTCAGTGTGGCTTTAATTTGCATTTCTCTCATGACTAATGATGATGAAGATTTTTTCATGTATTTATTTGCCATTCGCATTTCTTCATCTGAGAACTGTGTATTCATTTCAGATGCCCATTTTTGGATTGGGTCTTTGAATTTTGAGAGTCTGATTTTTTTTTTAATTCTTTATAAGTTCTAGACAGAAGTCCTTTGTCTGAGGGACAGTCCATTAAGATTCTTTTCCCAATTTGTGGGTTCTCTTTTCACTCTGCTGGAAATCTCTTTTGACATGCAGAAACTCTTCAATAAGATATGGTCCCAGTTATTGATTCTGGGAAGTATTTCCCATGTGGTTTGATTCTTGTTCATGAATTTTCTACCTATCCCTGTATCTTCAAGATTTTTTCCTACTTTGTCTTCCAACAGATTTAGTGTTTCTGTTTTAATATTTAGATCTTTGATGCATTTAGATTTTAGTTTAGTACATGGTGATAGGCAAGGGTCTAGTTTTAGTCTTCTGCATCTGGATAGCCAATTTTTCCAGCACCATTTGTTAAAGAGATTGTTGTTCTTCCAGCGACCATGTTTGGCCCCTTTATCAAAGATAAGGTGGTTGACTGAGTTTCTGGTTGTGGTTGTATCTTCCAATCTATTCCATTGATCTTCAGGTCTGTTTTTATTCCAGTACCATGTTGATTTTATTACAGTAGTTTTGTAGTATAATTTCAAGTCAGGGATTGTGATGCCACCTGCCTTGCCTTTGCTGCTTAGAATTGCCTTTGCTATTCTAGGTCTCTTCTGAGAATTTTAGGAGTGATTTCTCTAGATCTATGAGGTATGTTAGTGGTATTTTGATTGGAATTGCATTGAATCTGTGTAGTAATTTTGGGAGACTGGCCATTTTTACAATGTTTTTTTTCCTATGCATGAACAAGGGATGTCTTTCAATTTTCTGAGGTCCTCTTCAGTTTCCTTTTTGAGAGCATTATACTTTTCCTTGTATAGCTCTTTTACTTCTTTTGTGAGATTAATTGTAAGTATTTCATTTTTTTGTATGCTAGTGTGAAGGGTGTGGCTTCTTTTATTTCTCTCTCAGTATTTTTGTTGTTAGTGTATAGGAATGCTATTGATTTTTGAGTATTCACTTTGTATCCAGCTACATTGCTGAATTTATTTATTATATTTAGGAATCTTTCAATGGAGTTTTGGGGGTCTTCTATGTAAAGTATCATGTCATCTGCAAATAATAATTTAACTTACTCTTTTCCTATCTTTACTCCTTTTATTTCTCTCTCTTGTCTAATTGCTCTGGCTAGTATTTCCAGTACTATGTTGAATAGGAGTGATGATAAGGGACATCCTTGTCTTGGGCCTGATTTTAAGGTAAAGGCTTTAGTTTTTGGCCATTTAATATGATGCTGGCTGTTGGTTTGTCATAGATTGCCTTTATCATATTGAGGTAAAGACCATCTATTCCCATTCTCTGTAAGGTTCTTATCATCAATGAGTGTTGGACCTTATCAAGAGCTTTTTCTGAATCTACAGAGATGATCATGTGGTTCTTAGTTTTGGCTCTATTGATATGGTGGATCACATTTATTGATTTACTTATGTTGAACCATCCCTGCATTCCTGGAATGAATACCACTTAGTCATGGTGTATAATCTTCTTGATGATTTGCTGCATCCTGTTTGCTAATATTTTACTGAGAATTTTTGCATCTAGGTTCATTAGGGAGATTGGCCTATAGTTCTCTTTTTTAGTTGGGTCTTTCTCTGGTTTTGGTACTAGAGTAATATTTGCTTCCAGGAACAACTCAGGAAGAATTGCTTCCCTTTCAATTTCATTGAAGAGTTTCAGGAGTGTTGGAATTAAGTCTTCTTTGTATTTCTTGTAGAATTCTGCAGTGAATCTGTCTGGGCCTGGCCTCTTCTTTGTTGGCAAGGACATAATTACATTTTCAACTTCAGTAATAGAAATTGGGTTATTCAGCAGTTTACATCTTCCTGATCCAGCTTCGGTAGTTCATATGTATCTAGGAATCTGTCTATTTCTTCTGTGTTATCGAACCTCTGATAGTAGAGGTTTTTGAAATAGGTGTTGATGATCATCTGTATTTCTGCTGAGTCTGTAGTAATTTCACCTTTTTCATTCCTTATTGCATGAATTTGAGTTTTTTCTTTACTTTTTTAAATAATGTTGGCCAGGGCCTTATCAATTTTATTTGTTCTTTCAAAGAACCAACTCTTTGATTCATTAATTCTTTGAATTGTTTCCTTAGACTCTATTGCATTAATTTCTGCTCTTATCTTTATAATTTCCTCCCTTCTCTTGGCTTTGGGCTTGGCTTGCTCTTCTTTTTTGGATGTTTGAATGGTAGCATCAGGTTGTTCATTTGTGTTTGTTCTGTCTTCCTGATGTGGGAACTCAGTGCAATAAATTTTCTTTTGGGGACTGCTTTCACTGCATTCCCACAAATTCCAGTAAGTTGTGATTGTATTTTCATTTGCTTGCAGATATTGTTTAATTTCTTCTTTAATTTCCTCCATGACCCACTGATTTCTCGAGTGTATTACTCAGTTTCTATGTGTTTTTTGAGGTTTTTGCAGCTGCTTTTATTGTTAGTTTCTAATTTCATGGCACTATGATCTAATAACATGCATGGGATTATTTCAATTCTTTTGCATTTACTTAAATATATTCTGTGGGCTAGTATATGGTATATTTTAGAGAATGTCTCATGTACTGTTGAGAATGTATTTTCTGGTGTTGTTGGATGGAAAACTCTATATACATCTATCAAGTCCATTTGTTCACAGTTGTGATTCAGTTCTGTTGTTTCTTTGCTGATTTCTGTCTAGTTGATCTGTTCCTTTGTGTCAATGGTGTGTTAAAATCTCCTATTATAATTGTGTTATTGCTTATTTGATTTTTCATTTCTGTTAATATTTTCTTTGTATAGCTGGCTGCTCTGAAATTTGGTTCATATATATTTAAGATTGTTATCTCTTCCTTTTGAAGTTTTCCCCTAACTAGTATGTAGTGACCTTCTTTATATCTTTGGATCATTCTTGGTTTGAAGTTCACATTTTTTGCAAACAGGATAGCTACTCCTGCTTTGTTTTTGGTTCCTGTTGCATGAAGTATTGTTTTCTATCCTTTGACTTTCAGTCTATGGGTTTCCTTTTGGTTAGATGTGTTTCTTGTAGACAGCATATGGTTGGATGTTGTTTCTTGATCCATTCTGCCAGTCTGTTTCTTTTGATTAGTGAGTTGAGGCCATTTACATTAATGGTTATAACTGTTCTATATTGGTTTATTGTTAACATGTTATCTTTCTGCTGTTGTGTCTTTAGCTTTCCATTCTGTTTAATTGTTGGCCTTGCTTGGTGGTTTTATCCTATGTGTATCTAGAACGTCTTTCAGTATTCTTTGTAGGGTTGGTTTTGTGTTCATGAAGTTCTTCAGCTGTTCTTTGTCATGGACGTATCTTATTTCTCCATCCATTTTGAAGGACAGTTTTGCAGAGTATGTCAGTCTGGGTTGGAAGTGGTTTTCCTTTAGGATCTGAAATACTTCACGCCATGCTCTTCTTGACTTTGTTGTTTGTGTTGAGAAGTCTGCTGTGATTCTAATAGGTTTTCCTTTATAGGTGATCTGTCTTTTCTAACAGCTTTTAGTATTCTGTTCTTATGGTGGATTTTTGGGATGGTGATTATTATGTGTCTGGGTGTAGTTTTATTTTGGTTATGGCTATTTGGAGTTCTATATGCTTCACTTATCCAGATGTCAGTTTCCATTCTCATGTTTGGGAAGTTTTCAGTTATTACTTCTGTAAATATTCTCTTGATGTCAGTTGGGCTGTCCCCTTCTTTTTCATTTATCCCTCTTAATCTTATGTTATTTTTCTTTGCATCATCTTGCAGCTTTTGCATTGTTATTTCCTGATTCCTAGTTATTTTTAAAAGATCTTTCCTTTCCTGTTCACTAGCTGTGATGTTATCTTCAAGGTCTGAAATTCTATCTTCACTTTTGTTGAGGTGGTTTTGACAGCTTTCAATAGAATTTTTGATTTCCTGTATATCTCTTTAAATCTGCTTTATGTATTCTGTTTGTTTCTTACAGTGTTCATTCAGGGATTCTATCTCTTTGCTTTGTTCCTCTAATTTTTTTAGCTGTGTCTACACTAGATGTGTTCACTATTTCTTTCACTACTTTTATCATTTCTTCTTTCACCTGGGAAATTATTTCTGATTTGAATTTCTCCATAGCTTCCCCTAGTTGCTTCTTTATTTCAGTTGATATCATTTCAGTCATTTCAGGTGTATGGCTTCTATTTTCTTCTATGTAAATGGCTTCTAGGCTTTCTTGGGATAGGCTGGAGATTTGAGCCTGCCTTTTGGTCTTTCCTTTTGTCATTTTTTATTTCCTTGGTTTGAGTAGTGTTCCAAACCTTCCTCTGGGTGTGTTCCTGCACCCTCTGGGTGTGTTCCTGCACCCTCAGCTCCTGGAGCAGTCTCAGCTCCCCTGCAGGCAGTTGGCTCCCTAAATTGAGAGACGGAAGCTGGGCATGCAGAACTGGGGCCGGTAGAACCCCCAGGGCACAATCCCCTGTTCTAGGGTGATGGATATGAACTCAACCACTGGCAGTGCTGGTCTTAAGCTCTCCCCAGGCCGGCCCAAATGAGCCCAGAGTCCTCATGTGCCATCTCCACCTCCTGAACTGAAAGAATGTCACTGGGTGTGGTTGACTGAGGCCCTGGAATCTGCTCGGCCCAGTCTAGCATCTCCAATAACTTCCCAGAAACTCAAATGCCAGTAGCATAGGTCTCCAACTCTCCCCGGGGCACTGGGACTCACCTCGGGCAATCCCCACTCCCCTACAGACTCTTGGCTCCCTTAATTAAGAGGCAGAAGCTGGGTATGGAGAACTGGGGCCAGTGGTACCCCCAGGGCACAATCCCCTCTCCTAGGGGGGTGGATATGAACTCAACCGCTGGCAGTGCTGGCCTTAAGCTCTCTCCAGACCAGCCCAAAGGAGCCCAAGGTCCTCATGCATGGTCTCTG
Source organism: Dolichotis patagonum (assembly GCA_004027295.1). Lineage (NCBI taxonomy): Eukaryota > Metazoa > Chordata > Mammalia > Rodentia > Caviidae > Dolichotis > Dolichotis patagonum. Next base: position 47,693 of record PVJX010009531.1, read on the forward strand.
CCTCCTGAACGGAAAGAAGGCTGCTACGCATCATCAACTGAGGCCCTGGAATCTGCTGGGCCCAGTCCAGCATCCCCAGTAACTCCCCAGAAACTCAAATGCTGGGAGCATAGCTCTCCAACTTTCCCTGGGGAACCGGGACTCACCACGGGCAATCCTCACTCCCCTGCAGGGTCTTGGCTCCCTTAATTTCTATCTAGTATTTCTTTCAGTACTCTTTCTAGGGTTGTTTTGGTGGACATCAATTTCTTCAGTTGTTCTTTGTCATGGAAGTATCTTGTTTCTCCATTAAATGTGAAAGACAGTTTTGCTGGGTACATCAGTCTGGGATGAAAATGTTTTCTTTTACGGCTTGAAATATTTCACTCCAAGCTCATCTTAACTTGGAGGTTTGCACTGAAAAGTCTGCCATGATTCTAAAGGGCTTTTCTTGATAGTTGAATTGTGTCTTTCTCTAACAGCTTTTAGTACTCTGTTTTTATGCTCTGTGTCTGGGATCTTAATTATTATATGTCTGGGTGTAGACTTGTGTTGGTTGTGACTGGCATTCTATATGCCTCAATTAGCAGCATATCACAATTTTCCCCATGTTTGGGAAATTTTCAGCTGTTACTTCAGTGAATAGTTTACTGATCTCATTCACATTGACTCTTGCATCTTCATTGATGTGTATTAGTCTTATATTGTTTCTCTTGGCATCATCTTCAAGCTGCTAGATTGTCATTTTATGTTCCTTTGTTGTTATTAAAAGTTCTACCTTTCATGATTGCGATCTGTGATCCTGTCCTCAAGGTCTAAAATTCTATCACCAGCTTCATTTAAACAGGTTTGCCAGCTTTCAATAGATTTTTTTTTTGTTTCTTGGATATCTCTTTGAATTTGAGTCATGAACTCTGCTTTTTCTATATTATTCATGCAAGGTTTCAATCAATTTCCCATGCTCTTGTTTTTTTAAAATCTATTTCTTCTCCAGTTATGCTGAGGAACTCCTTTACTAAGGTTGTTATTTCTGTCTTTACTAAGAAACTATTTCTGATTTGATTTCCTCTATAGCCTCATGGACTTATTTGCTATCTTTTCAGATTTCTGGTGTATGACTCTTAAAGTCCTCTAGTTCACTGTCCCCTTTTCTTGCTCCTGATGGACTACATGTTTCAGATTGTATTTTGCTTTTTCATTTTGACACTTTCACATTTTAGGCTAATATTTGGTTTTTCAATCCCAATAGTCACAATTGTTGGTAGTGTACCTCTTAAGGTCATACTGTGTGGTTGATGTTTGTCTGATTATTGAGTACCACAATTAAGAGGAGGGCCAGACACCTGAGTTTCTCCTGTGGGTCCTGTTGGACGAGTCCCATATTCTTCCTGGGCTGATTAGCCTAGGAATATTTAGGCAAATTAACCCTTAGTTCCCATTGTTGCTATGTCTTCAGGTTATTACATGTCACCAGATCTCCCTTGTCTATATGTTGGTCTCTGCTGAGACCCTACTGTGTCACTTGGTGTCTCATAAGCCATTTTAATTTTCTCCAATTTGGGGGAGCCATTATTGGCATACCCTTCAACCAGCCTGATGTTATCTTGTGGAGGAAGGAGTCACCTACACTCTTGCTAGGCTCTCTAAGGTCTTACAACTGGAGGAAGCTTCGCTATTGCTCCTATTTACCCTCTGAAGACCTCTGTTTTAGGGGCAAACTCACCACACTGACTGGAGCCTGCTAAGGTCTTCTGTTTAGATGAGGGGTTACTGAGCCTCCAATCAATCAAGCATGGTTAATCCACTGCAGTTCAAGGTTCTGATAGGGGGAGTGGGAGCCCAACATCAACAGGAGTACTTGGTCTGGGAGATTTGGCAGGTCACCAAGGGCAGTGGGCCAGTGGCACAGCAGTCTGGGCTGGCACGGGGCCTCACTTTTCTTCAGTCTGTGAATTTGGGCAAGTCATCTCACCTGAGCCAGATATCACCGAATTTCTTAAAGGTTATGAAAATTATTTCCTACTCTGACTGAAATCTTGCTCAGTGTGTAGCTTTCATCTAACTTGTACTTTGCATAAATACATAATGTCTTCACTGTTGTTTTTCTTCTGACTCAAATATTCACTAAACGAGGCTAGGAGCCATCTCATTTCCAGTGTTTCTAGATTGTTATCTCATAACTGATTCACTCCAAATTGCTGGGGTGCCTCATTAATGTTGGGGGAAAGTGCACTTACAGTTTGCAGTCCTGCTTACCATGTCTCAGATTCTCAGGGACATCAGCAAATGCGCACCACTCCAACTCCTCTTCAAGTTCCTTTTTAAGGGCACTATCATTTCAATAGATACATCTTTGACATCCTTTATTAGATTGATTCCTCAGTGTATCATTTTTTGAATGCCATTGTGTCACGTGTTGGTTTCCTAATTTCTCTCTGAGTTTGTTATTTGTGTACAGGAATGCTATAGATTATTGAGTATTGACTTGTTATCCTGCTACATTGCTGAATTAGCTTATTAAATCCAGTAATATTTTGCTGCACTTCTGGAGGTCTTCTATGTAGAGCATCATGTCATTTCCAAATAATAATTCTTCTTTTCCTACCCTTATTCCTTTTATTTTTCTCACTTGCTTGTCTAATTAATTACTCTGGATAATGTTTCCAGAATCATATTAAATATGAGTGGTAATAGTAGATATTCTTCTCTTCTTCCTAATTTTAGGGAGAAAGCTGTGAGTTTTTGTCCATTTAGTAGGATGTTGGCTTTTGGTTTGTCAAGGAGGGCTTTTATCAGAATGAAGTAGAGACTATCTATTGAGATTTCCTCTAGGGTTTTATCAAGAATGAGTGTTGGACTTTATCAAAACATTTTTCTGCATCTATTGAGATGATCATGTGACTTTTCACTATGGCTCTGTTGGTATGGTATCTTATGTTTTTTTGATTTGTGTATGTAGAACTATCCCTGCATTCCTGGGATGAGTCTCATTTGGACATGGTGTATATTCTTCTTGACAATTTGCTGCATTCTGTTTACTAGTATGTTATTGAGCATATTTGCATCTATGTTCATTAGGGAGATTGGCCTATAGTTCCCTTTTGTGATTGGGTCTTTTCCTGGTTATGTTAACAGATTAATACTTGCCTCCAGGAATGAGTTAGGGACAACTACTTCCCTTTCAATTTCATTAAACTGTTTGAGGTGTATGGACATTAAAACTTCTCTAAATTTTGTTGGAGATTTCAGCCATAAATCCGCCAGAATCTGGGCTTTTCTATGTTTGTTAGATTTTAACTGTTTTGAATATATTACCTCATAATGGTTTATTCAAAAGTTTTATACTTTTTTTTATTCAGTTTTGGTAAACCATACATTTCTAGGAATCTGTCCATTCTTTCTGTGTTTTCCAATCCATGAGGGTAAAGATTTTTGAAGTTGGTATTGATGATCTTCTAAATTTCCACATTCAGTTTTCATCATATTATCCCTCCTGGCATCAATGTAAATTTCTTGTTTTCTTCCTTGATAAGGTTAGCTAGCAGTATATCAATTTTTTATTCTTTCAAAGGATCAACTCTTCAATTGATTTATTCTTTGTACTTTGTACTAAACAATTGCATTAATTCCTGCACAGATCTATATAATTTCCTCTTTTCTAGGAGTTTTGGGCTTGAATTTCTCTACTTTTTCTACAAGTTTAAGATGCAGTGTGAGCTTATTTGTCCTCATCCCATATTTCTGATGTGAGATTTTGCTGATATATATTCCCCTCTTAGGACTGATTTCACTGTTTTTCATATGCTCCAATATGCTTTTTCTCCATTTTCATTTTATCACAGATATTATTTCTTCTTTAATTTCATCTGTCACCCGTTGGTTGTTCAGGAGGGTGTTACATAATTTCCACATATTTTTGGAGTTTTGAGTTTCTTTGGCCATCCATTAGTTTCTAATTTCATTGAGCCATTATAGCACACTATGTATGGGATAATTATACTTACTTAAGCACATTCTATGGGTTAGTACATTGTCTACTTTAGAGAACATCCCCTGTGCAGCTGACAATGTGTATTATGATGTCATTGGAGAAACTTTCTGTAAATGTTTATTAAGTCCACTTGCTCACATCTTTGACTTAGTTGAAAGTTAGTTGCTTTTTTCTAGTTGACCTGTCTCTTTTTGACCATGGCCTATCAAGGTCCCCTGTTACAAGTATGCTATTGCATATTTTTCATGCTCATTAAGATCTGTCTTATATAGATGGGTGCTCCTATATTTGGTGCATATATAATTGTGATTGTTATATCTTCCTCTTGAACTTTTCCACATTAAAAAATACATAGTGACCTTCTTTATCTCTTTTGATCATTTTTTATTTCAAGTTCACATTATCTGCAAACAGAATGGCTACTTTGCTTTTCTTCTAGCTTCCTGTGCCATGGAATATTGTTTTCTATTCTTTGACTTTCAGTCTACCATTTTTTTAAGTTAAATATGTTTCTTGTATACAGCATATTGTTGGATTTCCTTGATTTCTGAGTCTTTCTCAATTTTCATGAAGTGATATTTTAGGAGATCAAGCCTTCACCTTCACACAACATGTGTTATGTAGAGTCCTTGGTAAACCAATCTATTAGAAGCAGGATCCTGTGGTTAACAGGAAGAAAACTGAAACAAAATCACAGACCACCATGGAACAAAATACTCAGAACCTAGTGAAGTATTATATTAGCCATTAAAAGTATGGTAAATATTTGACTATCCTTTTACTCTTCCAAACAACTGTATCAACCTCAAGTAACAGGTGCATCATCAAAGCCATGATGCCTTCTATGAATACATTACATGAGAAAATAAAACCATTGAAATGAAGATAGAGGGACAGAGAACAAAGACCAGGGCTCCTATGCACTATAAGAATCATAATTTTGTTTCCTTTGGAGGCATTCCAGTACTTAAAAGCTGCTTTTATTAAGAAACACTGACTTTTCATTTGGACCTACAAGTGTCCTCACACTAGGGAGACAACACAATGTTTACACATATAAGACTGGTTTATTTCACTAATGAGGATGGTCTCAAATTGCATCCATTTACCTATAAAACTCTCAAGTTTACCCTTCTTAATGGCAGTGTGGCACTCCATTGTATAAAAAACCCCATCTTTTTATCCATTTCTTGGTTAACGGTCATTTGGATTCTTTCCAAGATATATCTATTACTAATTGTGCTGCTATAAACATAAGTACACATATATCACTCTGGTATGTTTTTAATTCTTCTTCAAAGATACCCATAGGGGAACTGCTGAGTCAAATGAAAACCCCAGTCCTAGTTTTTCTGACAAATTTAAATACTGCTCTCCACAGTGGTTGTACTAGTAGTTCAATAACTACATATAAAATACATGTAAGTGATTATTTTAGTGCTTTTTTCCTTTATTACAGATTTAAAGGCTATTTATACAACACAATTTTAGTATTGCATGCCAGACACTTGAATATGCACATCCTTTTAGAATGTTGTATTCTCTCCAGTTACATTGTGAATAAACCACTAGAACCAACTAGTCTTGAACTTTAAACATCCAGAATTGCCAGCTAAACAAATCTCTGGAATGAAATGAGCCTGCCTCAGTATTTTGTGTACCCTACCACCACCACTATTGCTTTTATTCTATTAGACTACGAACTCTCTTGAGGACCATCTCAGCATGGAGGATCAGAGATCAATGCAGGTGGCAGAGGGATAAGGACATTGTTGTACCTGGGGAGATTAAGCCTATTTGACCCTGCACGTCAACCTGCAATAGTGGGCCCCAGTGTCCCAACTTCTTGGAACATCCCTACTCTGCATTGAATGAATAATCTCTAGTTTGCCTGACTTCTGAAACTCTGCATCAGTTTTTGTGTTGTGAGGCATCGATGATTCCAAGCAAATTCAACACTGAATTTCAAAATACAGCCAGGAATTACTCAATAACTGACATAGATACAAGGAGAACAGCTGAGAGATGATTTTGCATTCTATAGACCTCACTAGGTGAGAAACTCATTTTTGAAAAACCCATGAAAGCAAGTATGTAAGGTTTAAACAGCTGGGGAGAATAAATCCCACAGTTAAAGCAGAATAACCTCAAAAGCTGAGGCCAGTAAGTTCCTTTTTGTGTGTAAATTAGTCTGTTACAAAAGAATACATGTTCTGCTTTAGAATACTACAATACCACATAAGAAAAAAAGGGTGAAATAATCTTATAGTTCTACTTTTCTGTTTCTTATTTCACCTTGCTAGAGATAGAACCCAGGTCTTGTACATGCTAGCCCAGTAGTCCACCACTGAGCTACATCCCAACTCCTTAACATTGAGTTTCAGTAGACAAATAAACTTACCCTTAAAATGTTGGTATACTCCCTTTTAATGGTTTTTCTCTACATATTTTTCCACAGCTTGTTGTATGTACCATTTTATGCCTGGCTTTATTTTTTGGTTTTGCATTGACACATATTTACTGCACCTATTCATGTGCGGTACAGTGCCCTAGTCATTACACATTTATAAAAAATAGGGTAATACGCATTTGTACCTGTGTTAGCTTTGTGTTACTATTTATGATTAACTTTTTTTATTTTAACTAGAGTAAAATTAAACATAACAAAACAGAACAAAGCAGATCACAAGAAAACAATGTAAGTAACAGATTTCAAAGCAAGACAACAGGAGATCACTACTGGCTATCATACTGTCTCTTGTTTTCTTCTAAACAGTTATCCATATCTTCACACACAATGAATTTATACACAAAAAATAGTATTAAACTGATCAGAACAGAATAATGGAGGCATTATAGGCTTTTAAAACCAGATAATAGGGAAGCCAACAATGGCTGCCATAATGTCTCTCATTCTCTTCAAAATAGCTCTGCATACCTTCATGTATGTTGGAATTAAACAATACAAAACAGACTAAGAACACTCTGAACAAAGAAGAATGGTATTGCTGGATTTCACAGCATGATGCTACAGAATCAGCACTGGATAACATAGTGTCTCTTTGTTTTCAAAGTAGCTGTTCATTTTATCATGCATTATATAATCAATTCTCACAAACTGTTTAGAAGTTCTATATATGTATGAGTCTCTACATGTATACCTATCCTTTCTGTATTAGAGGGAAAAACAAAACAAATTCCTAAAAAAAAGGAACAAAAAAGACAAATAACAATATCAAAGAGCCCAAAACACTGACAATATAGGTCTTCAAAACAAGGTGATATGAGCATAACTAGTTTTTATTTTACATAATGATCTTCAAGAGTTCCTCAGATCACCATACAATAATATGCACAATTGTTCCAATCATACGTGAACTTTTTATTCCAACAACTTACAGAATTTGTAACACAATCATCTTAGCTATCCTAAGTGTGTTTATATGATTAACTTTTTAAGAGAACAGAATTATTTTGACTCACAGGTTTTATGGATGCAGTTCATGACTGAATACTGCCACTGCTTTTGTGGCCATGGTAAGGAAGTGCATTATGGCAGGAGAGAGTGCAGGAACAAAACTGCTCACCTCAGGGTCAGGGAGCAAAGGAGTGAGGAGGGACCAGGCTGTCAAAATCCACTTACAAGCCACACAAATCAAGGCCTAAGGAGCCCCTACTAAGCCATGGCTACGATAGACTCTATTATCCACCAAAAGCTCCCTATTGGAAATGTAGCCTTTAGGGGATGTGATAGTTAATTAATCAACAGTCAGCTTGACTGGGGAATGCCTAGCTGACTTGAGTCAATGTGGTTCTGGATGTAGAAGAACCACATCAAGGAAAATTGTTTCAGAATGATATAAAATCAAAAACGGGAGGGAAGGATTTCAGATGATCTTCGTTGGAGGAGTTTCTTTGGATCGCTTTTATTCAGAGGACTTTCAGCAATGTTTTGAAAAGTGATTTGGCTGTTTTCTTCCTTTAGGGGACTTTCAAGCCTTGTCTTTATCTTAGACGTCAACTGCTGTCTTCCAGTGAAGATCCCTCAGTGTTCTGCCACAGATCCTTCAGCCTTTTGGCACAGACATGTGAGCTTCCAGACCTGGACCTTGGTTCTTTTCAGCAGATATATTTTGCTGTCCCATGGTGGATTCTTATATTTCCTGATGGACTTTCAGTGAACACTGCCATGGGTCGAAGAGCTTAACAGGATCCTTTGTTACTCAGCCCACAAACAGACAGTTTCCACTCTTCTATATCACTCTAGTAAGCACTCACTAATTTAGAAGGTATGTGCTAGAACAGCAAAACTGTATGACCATCTTCAATATGTCTTAACACTGTGAGAACCATAGTTACCATAAGAAGCTATTGGATGAAATCTTTCATTTCTCTTATGTAATTATATTTTGAAAAGATACAAGTAATTTGCATTCATTTTAGAAAACCTTTAAATGTGATTAAAATAGCGGAAAGATTAAAATATAGTAATATTAAATTCTCTCAAGTGTACTGAATTAAGAAGAAACCTAAAGCCACTATGTCACAGTTTTCTTCTTATCATGAGGAAAAACCTCACTCACAAATATTTATAGAAGTGCTAAGTAAAAATCAATAGATTCAGCTATCATACTGCATCTTCATCCCTTCAGCATTATTCCTCCAAGCAACTGCTCTTGCATCTAGATTTGAGAGGGTATGACTAAAGGAAAAGATTATATGCAAATATAAGCATGTTTATATAAATTCTTTTTAAATTTTCAGAATGAGTAATAACATATCTATTATATGAATTGCTCTTTTCATTACATATTTGTGACATTGGTCCATATCCACTAATCTTTGTTTTCATGGCTCAATGGCTTTCCATTTTGTGAATACATTATTTATGCAGTTCTCTATCAACATACATGTGTTTTCTTAATATCACAGCATCACAAATATTTATAGATGTTTCATATGTGTATAACATGGATACTCACATACTCATACATACATACCCTGCTTATGTAGGGAGAATTATGTAATTTCTAGCAATAGTATTGCCAATTGAAGGGCTAATTCCATAGCTTAAAATTTTAACGTTTGAAATACACTGCCCATTTACACACAGTCCCTCCTTGTGAGCTAGTTAGAGCTTCCCTCAGGAAAGCACGCACAGGTCAGTCAGAACACTTACATGGTGGCTGAATAACACTAACAATTCCAGCAAACAAAGTAGAAGTTACAGCGTCATTTCTGACACAGCCTCAAAAACATGCACACTGCTGCTTCCACAGAGACCTGCTCAGACAACCACAGGAGGCACAGACTCTACCTATTGATGTGCAGAGTCACAGTCACACTCAGGTTGTCATGCAGAAAGGGAGACATGGTTCTAGATATTTAAAAAAACTAACCATTCGCATTGGTCAGTGGGTTTGAACAAATGTATACTTTTGTGGATTACAACACCCATTTCCCACCCCCTTTGAAAATCTAATATAAAATGATTACTTCATTACTAATTTGATGTGCCTTTGCATATCTTTAACACTGACCAAGCTGTCCTATGTTAATCAGCCCCTTAGATTTCTATACCTAGAATCTGACCATTTATGAACTTTTATATTGGATGATTATTAATTTTCAGAGCAATTTGAAAGAGAAGAAAATCATCCCTCTCATTGTGATTGTAAATATGTGTTGGATACTGCTTCTTCTCCTTGTCTTCAGAGCTTTATACAACTTATTCATAGTAAATTTTTTATTTTATTTTATTTTTTTTTTGGTACCGGGGATCGAACTCATGACCTCGGGCTTGCAAGGCAGGCACTTAAGCCACTGAGCTAAATCCCTGGCCCAAAATTTTTAATTTATACTCACATTTATGAATATTTTCTATTAGAGTTTCTGGCATTAGAGTCTGGCCAAAAAAGATTACCTTTGTTGCATGATTACTGTAATATTCTGTAAATCACTCTCCTCTTGTCCTTCACTATATGTCCATCCTTAAGCTACAACTTGCTTCAACAACAACAACACCACAGCAGCACTTTGGCCTGTCTGAAGCTTCTGAAACAGGTGACAGGAAAGCCTCAATATTGCTGTGAGAACAAGATGAATTTCTAGTTTCCAGTGGTGATCAAGCAACCACAGCAGTTCCAGAGAAGGCTGCTCTTGTCATACAGGAGATGCTTCAGAACATCTTGGGTATTTAAAAAAAAAATCTTCTGTACTGCTGTGTGGAATGAGACCATTGTGGAGAACCTCCTTGTTGAACTCCATCAGCAGATGGATCATCTGAAGTCAACGATCCTGCAGGAAAAGACTGGAGGACAGAAACAACAATAAAGGACACCACGAACACTCTGCACCTGTAAAGCTATTACTGGAGGATCATCAGGTACCTCAGTGCCAAGGAGAACAGCATTTGTGCCTGGACAGTAGTCCAGGCAGAACTCATCAGGAACTTTTCCATCATTAACAGACTTACAGATTACCTCCAAGACTGAAGATCTGCCAGCCTGTGCCCCTGGGACAGAACAATGCCTTCAGGAGTTTTTGTTACACTGACTGGCAACAAATGCACTGCATTTGAAAGGACAGTAGAAGAGTTAAAATCATTTATTAATTTATGAATTAAGTTATTTGTATTCTTTATTTAAATGTGTACTTCGGAAAATAAATTATTTATGATATAAGGACAAAATGGGAGTCTCACATTCAATTACGTTTCTGTAGCCACTGATGTTACCAATTGCTGAGCAGCTAGTCATTAAACATGCCTGAAAAGTACGAGAGTTTCTGGCCCCTGCCTTGGAGGAATTCAAATCCAAGAAAGCAAAATCAAATACACAAGGAAAGAGATAATAAAGGGACCTAAACTTTCCAGGAAAATCAGTGTGACATGAACTGTTATGGGATTGGAAGGGAGGGGGCAACACAGCTTGCTGCATGGAATTAACTGCACAGTGGGGTAGGTGGAAAGTGAATTACAGGACACAAGGAAACCCACTATGTTTCAACTGTGGAGTCAACTGCTTTCTGATTAGAATGTTCACTGCATAAAAGAAAAATGATGCAGTGATAAATCCTGAGATTAACAACTCAGGACCTTCCTGATATCATTGTTACTGTGTTATTTTAGTTGTAAACTTAAGATGAAAGTAATCGACAACAGCAACAAAACACTTTATCCAGAAAAAAACTCTAACCAAAAAACTGATATTTTAAAGTTTCTGAAACAGGTTTTTCTTTTTTTTTTAAGGCTAATACTATCTAGCATGATATACAGGATTTGGGGTTTGACCCATATTTGCTCTGGACAATGATGAGCTCAGAAGCTGAGTTCAAGGTCAATTACCTCAGGTACAGCTGAAAGTGGAAATGAGACCAGTGTTAAGTGATTCTGAAGTGGAGAAGGACAGTGATCTAGAAACGCCATTGGTTATTTGCTGGGTGCCTGGCTTTTCTATTTTTCCACACATCTCTCCTGCGATTTAAGGCAACTGATGTACTGAAAATCTTAACATATTTAACGTATCAGTTAAATGTTCTTCTTTTGGGAAACTGAAAAAGGTAACTCATTCAGTCCATCTTGAAAACATTACGAATGATGATATAAGGATTCCTGGAATCTTTGGGGGCAATAACTAATTCCTGGCATCTTCATACTGCTTTCCAGTCTGAAAACACGTTTCAGTTTTTGGTTCAGCTGGACATGACGAAACTTTGTACTAACCTTGTAATTTTCCTAGAACTACAAATATTTCAACCTCATGTGTATCCAAAAATAAACCAATTACCAAAGTCATAAGAAAAGTCACATTACCCCTATTATCGGAAAATAGAACACTAGATCCATGAATAATCTCCAGTTCAGAAGCACACAGCTACAGACCAGTTAAAAATACAACATGAGGGCTGGGGATTTAGCTCAGCGGCATAAGCGCCTGCCTTGGAAGCCTGCAGTCCTAAATTCCATCCCTGATACCGATTTAAAAAAAAAAAAACAAAAACATGAACAACGCAAATCTAGAGAGACGGTGTATACTGTCCAAGTGAAAGGAGATTTAAAAACTGAAACAAAATCCTGATTATAAAACGGACAAAATTAACCCTTGCACAAAGCACACACTCTAACAGTCCACGCGCTTGGGTGCTGTGAAGACACTGGGCACTGGGGCTCTAAGCTTCTTTCTGCAGCCCTCAGCCTCACCCTGGGCTTCTGCAACACCTGAGCTCAGGTCCTGGAAGGAAGCCTCTCTCCCTCCAAGCCCGGGAACCTTGTCTGAGGAGGCGCCTGAGTCCGGACAAGTTGTGGGCGAAACCTGGCGGTTCTCTGCACTCACACAGTGGTGAGCTCCGAAGCCACCTGGCGTCCTCCTCCTTCACCTCCTTGCCCCGCTTCCGCCCTCGCTGCCCCTTTCCCGCCGCCGCCACCGCGCCGGGCGCCCGCGCTCCCGGAGCCCTCGCGCCCTCGGGAAAGCGCTCCGTGCCCGGGAACGGCGCCCTCCTCACAGAGAGGTCCCGACACGCCGCCCGAGCCCAGCCAGCCGGTGCTGCGGCTCAGCCGCCACCGGGACACCTCCGGGGCGCCCAGTCCGTCTCACTCACTACTGCAGCTCCAAACCTGACGGAGGAGCCGCGCAGGGAGCCTCGCGGGCGGCAGCACCTGCGGGAACCGCAGCCCAGCCGCGCGCTTCCCACTTCCCTCGCGGGCCGCACAGCCCCACCCTCCGCACCCAGGCCGCTGCCTCCTGCAGCGGTGCCCGCGCGCCCCCTCGCGGCCGCCCGCTGAAGCGCGGAGCGCACAGCGGCCCACAGCTGTCTCCCCAGGGCAGCAGGGAGCCCTGCTGCCACCCTGCCTGTTGGCTTGCTTGGAACCTGCCTTGGAGGGTAAGTGGACTGTGTCGGTAAGACAAGGATGCCGGTCTGCATGAAGGCAGCTGCAAAGGACTCCATCTCAGAAATGCCTAAGGGGCAGGAAGGGCTTCTACTTTCCTTGCAAAAAAAAGGAAATATTTCAGCACAATCAACAAGACACCAACCAGCTGGGTCACCCTCAGCT